>JAGVSP010001562.1:0-41108 GCA_022494985.1 Micrasema minimum
GAACAAAATGTTTTTGTTGTCTTATTTTTTCAGAAGCTTTCAGAATTATTCGGAATGAATGATTTCTGTTAAATTTGAATAACCGATTATGATAAACGGCGTATTTGAATAATTGATTAGGTGTAACGGCTAATTGAATAAATTGTAATTTAATAGAAGATAAAAATTTAATAGGTAATGTTAATGTGCTGGGGCTAAAAACACAAAAATACATACTCTGGAAAAAAATATTATAAGGATGAGGCTCCTTGTCTCTCCAATAAAAAAATATATCTGTAATAAATATTTTTTAGTAACTGATTTTACACAATAAAAAATGTCCCTTTTAACCCTTTAGATCTATGGTTAGAAGTTCATTTGGTCACGGTGATGTAACAGCGCGATACACTATCGAAAACCTCAAGTTTTTAATGAAATAATGTTGTTTTATCTTCTCATACGATTGGATTATTTTATAATTTGACATCTCAACAGAGACGAGAAATTTGGAAGGGAATATGGATATCTAGGCGTTTACAGGGCTTATGACCTGTCATTGGCTGGGTCAAGTGGCCACTTGATGTATTACAACATACCCCATTACACCTAGTATTTGATATCCATATCTGCCAATATACAGTAAAATGGCGCGACGCTTCACATGTGAACACTCTCTGTCATCCATTGAGAAAATTGCTAAGCATTTTAGCAGAAACCTTTATAATTGCAAGTGAGATTCTTACCGAATTATATCACCTACTAGGAAACGCCTGAAGATGAATCTTCAATTTGTTATGCTTATAACTTTTACCAGCTAATTTTTATTAACAACATTTTGAGTGTGTCCTAATACTTGTAGACAAAAACTGGATTTCACCCATTACGGGCTAATAATTACAATTAGATTACTTTATACTTAAAAGATGGCTAAGTAAATTGAATGCAACGTAGAAGATATTTTAGCACCGCCACGGAGGTGTGAATCTGGATATTTTTTTTAATTTTCAGAACTCTCTCACAACTCTTCACCTCTAGTCCAAAGTAAGTTCGACCTTGTTAAAGACACCTTTGAAGATCTGTCTGGAAGATGGTTCTGTCTAAGTTGAAAAATAAAATTCATTCTTTTAAAAATAAACAATTGAGAGGTAGACGTCACGGAGTTTATTTACCCGGCGGTTATTTTTGAGTTGTTATGCCCTTGAGGGAGAGTATTCAGTGGCTAGAAAAGATAGATAAAAATTCATCACGCGAGTAATTTTTCCAACGGATTTTCAAAATTTTCAAACGCGCCCATCCATCATATGATTTATTTGAATATCAATAAAGTGATGGTTTAGTTATTGATTGATCATTCTAGAAATGTATTTTGAATTATTTTGTAAGAAAGACTCAAGAATAATAAATTGAAGGGTGAATTACAGCCAGTGGGAAAATAAAACGTAATAGGTTTTTCTTGTAAACTTTCAATTTTTAATATGTGAAAAGTTTGAAATTTCTATGAATATTTATTGTGTTTTCATTAGTAATACACATGTTATATATTTAAGTGAAATTTTAAGAAAATATGCAAAATTTCGCGTAGAAAATTGAGTTAACCTATTTCATGGATGTAGTTATGAATTTCAACTGAATATATCTTCCTATAGATACACGATACACGCCCAGTTAAGGATTCTCATTTATTTGTTAAATATTCGTATTTAATTTAAGTATAATAAAAAGATGTATGAATAGGGAGGAAGCAAAAGAAGTGAGCCAGTAGCCAGGAGTGGCGTACTATCCTTTCTGCATACCCTTTGGATAAATGGCGTGATCATTATAATAGCTTAATTCAAGTATATTTTATAATAATATGCAAATACACTAATTTCAAATGATTTATTAGTGAATGATATCCAAATATTTCACAAAACTGCAAGTGGGGCACATTTCGACCCAATTCGGGCGAAATAGGGCAAAAGGACACAAAATGGGTCACCCGCCCTAAAATGGACCACCAGGGTGCACTGCACGTTCTAAATTCAAACTCGACATTCAAATCCACCTTCCTTTGTCACGGGTTCCAAATTTAAAACAGTGGAACATTGTTCAGAGTGGCTTTGTCGACATAAGTAAGTTCTCAAGAAGCCAACTCACAGAAGATCAAATTGAATTACGTTTTATTCAAAGATATTTTTAAATTACTGGGACTGATGTACTGACCGACTGGTGTATGATTTATATAAAAAAGGAAGATTCGAATTTTTATAATAAACTGAAAAAAAAGTTTTTTAGGAATTCCAAATAGTCGGAAATATATAACTGTGCCAGAAAGCAGAAAACAATTGAAGTAAGTAGGATTCGAATCTAGTTATTCTAATCCGGAATCTGCAACTCTAACCATTAGACCAAAACCACCTTACCACCGCTAGGTTCTCGCTTTCTAGCACAGTTATTTCGGACTGATGTAAGTCATTAGTTTTCGCTTTCTAGCACAGTTATTTCGGACTGATGTAAGTATTTAGTTTCAAAACCAACATATTTGGGTTTATCTTAAGGACCCAAATCAATTTTTTTGTTTTAAAAACTTAATAGAAATGCAAATGAAATTACAAAACAAATGTAATTACTTAACAGTGAGCCATTTTATGTAAATCTATTAATGAATTATTATAACGATGGAAAAGTACTGAGATAGATACTCGTAAAACAAATTTATAAGTTCTAAAAGATTATATATTATTCCTACGTATGATACAAAAGCGCTATTTATATTCATTGATTAACACGAAGTCATTAAATGCGATATTAAAATGCATTTTGGCACTGGTCTAAATATGAAACCCGTGGATCTTTCCAGGCATGACTTATAATAGCATAAATTCTTGGCATCTCTAAAGCGATATTAAATAAGATGATTTTCTAATGAAATGCACTTGTGTGCAAGACACGGGACCAAAAGCTGAGGTTCGGATATTAATAATGCAGACGTAAAACGTAAACATGACGTAACCAAGAGGACTCGTGGTAATCGATATTTTTATTTAATAGTGCTTCAGGAGCTGGACATCCGCGCACAGCAGCGAGGCTTGAACAACCTCAGTATTCTGCATGGTTTGACAGGACTTCTGCGCATATGAATTTGTACTGAATTCGTATGCGCAGAGGTCCTGTCACTAGTTACAGAATACCACGGCTGCACGCAAACAGCCGATGCCTGAAGTTGGCTTCTCTAAAGCGCACCGTGCCTGGATTCGAAGGAGTTTATTCCTGATACAGGAAACATATTATTAGGTTGAAATTGATGAGTTTATACATTGGAAAAGTCAATGCCTGATCTGGACAGCACACCTCACGGCTTAGTCGATTAAGAATAAAGTATAATATCTCACTATTTTATAATTTATACGCCTTTAAACTTACGGTATTCCTTGCCTCAAGTTTCGATTTTGGTAAGAGATTTTGAAGACTCACCTGAAACAAAAGAAAAAAAATTATTAGTGTTATCAGTGAAATAAGACATTATATCATAGCATAAACTTTAAGTGAAAGAGAGGACTGTTGAGAAAATTTTATTCAACGCGTTTTAACCCCCCGTTGAGCGCTAAGAATTTATTGCTCGAAGGGTAAAAGAACCCTTAGAATAATGAATGAATTAGAAAAGGTGCCACTTGTTCTAATTTATATTCTAATTTAAGGTTATCCTGCTTCATATATTATGTATCATAACCTCTTTACTGTGTAAGAATCTAACATTACTTTAATAAGAAAAATAAACGCCGACACGTCGGTACTGAAACTGAGTTACAAATACTCTAGAAGATTCTCTCTTTTCCATACAAATTTTCTAAAAATATACGCTTCTTAGGGTTAATTTCATTATACCACTTACTATCAAATTCCACTGTCTAAAGACTCCAGCACTCAGGCCAATACACGAAACGTGTGATGCAGATGTCTAGTGATGACGTTGATGTCTATTGGTGACGTAGTGGGTAACTAGACACCTCAGACACGGTAGTATTTTTCAAGTATGTCACTTCTCTGAAATTCTTGTTCGTAGCAAATATATTACTTTGTCATATCCAAAGTCGCAGAAGGAAAACAAAATAAATACAATTATTGGTAAATGGGTAAAGCGAGGCACTTTTCCAGATCAAAACTTGTGACTGAGGGAAAAAACGGAAAAAAAAAGTGTAGGAGTACAGAAATCATATTGAATATAACTAACTGTCCGATTTAGGCATATCAGCTTTAAGCTGCTCGCCTAATATTAAATAATAATAATAATAATAATATTTAAATCCCCGTTGCGCTAAGAATTACATAAAAGTTGCAGAATTATTCATATTTGATTCGCCTTTCTGTATTAAAACTCGCGAATGATGGAATACAGAAAAAAGGAGTATTAAAAAAATAAAATTGAACATATTTTTAGTCCCTTTGAGGCGCGGATTGCCCGCCAGGCGGGGATTGTCACCGCGGGAAATGTCGGCCGATCGTGGGGTTGAATGTTAATGCGGGCTATAAATAGCGGCGGGCGGCACGCTCCGTGCAGATTCAACTCGCCCGGAAATAGATCCGCATTATTGCGAATCACATTTTCCAGGATTACCCAGTTGCGAGACACCCGTAAAAGGAAATTGGAAGCTTTCAACAACAGTTGAAAGCGACACGCAGTAAATCAATTAGAAAGAAGAAAATTTGATTTGTTTAAGAGACGCTTTTTTAAAACATCCTCATTTCTTCCCAAATGATTAAAAAATCGTACTTAATGTTCATTATGTTAATTACCGAAAATGACAACGTCATTTGGACAATAAAGCCACGTCTTCCTATCTCCAAAAAACACCTTCCACTGTATGCAAAAAATGAAAAAGGTGTAAAAAATTTCGCATCTTCGTAAAAAAATGGATCTACGATTTGGGTCCCGAGAGGTGCCTTGAAATGGTTACCCCACCTAAATAGAATATATATATATGTAGTTCGCAATGTTGTTAATAATTGTAGGTACCTAATGCATTATTTTATTGTTCTTCTTTAAATGTATCATACTTGTAAATGTAAATGAATACCTCAACACGGCTTTGCCCAACGAGGTATTTCATTAAGAAAAAAAAGTAACATATTATGAAATAAATAAAATAAATTATGTACGCAAATTCTTAGAGGTACATAGATACTCACATTTACTAACAAACACTCACATTTGCTCACAAATACTCACGTACATGAAATCTCCAATAAATAAACTGTTGTAGTTTGAAGAAATAAATTTAATTTCCTCTTTTATTTCTCGCTTCTAATGAATAACATGGCCCCATCACGACCGCGAAGTATCGCGTCAGACCTGACGCGGCCAAATGATTAATATTACTCCAGTAATAATAATCGATGACTGTTCAGCGAATAAAAGTGTGTTTTCTAAGATTGATGACGTCACGAGCCGAGAGGCTACCACGAACCACGAACTCTAAACAAGATGGCGTAATGTGGTTTTATGCGTTTGGCCTAATAGTTTCGGCTGCTTGTCCGATATTCTGTCTATCGGTGACCTACTTCCATTACTAATCTGACGACATAGAATTTCTTTTAGATGTGCAATGCTGTAACAAGTTCCTCATTCAAAATAATAACTAGTTTGCATCTTGTTTAAGTATTCGGATTTTTATCCTCCATATTTTAAGTATATTGGTTTTAAATACTACAAAAAAATTTAAAACAAGCAGAAAACATTTTGTACTTATTTGTTGTAAAAAGCAATTATGTTTTTTTCACAAAGATAGCTATTTTCTTCCGTTACTTGTCATGTCCTAGTCCTAGGAAGATTTAGACAAAATTGACAATTTCAACTTGTTAGAGGGATACAGAAGTAATTTGACAAGACCTACAGGAACTAAGCAGCCTTAGCTTAGCTTGGAGGCACTTTATGGAACCCATATGCTCCACATGAGGAGCGGCTATGATTTGATGATTTAGAACTTTGACGATGATTGCGGAGTGCTGTCAAGTCTGCGTGTACGATTAATCCTCTCTGCCAACTTCACGGGAAATCATGGTTAATTGGTTACTTAGGAAATGAATAGAACAAGATTGGATGACGTCACAAAGCATTCTGTCCCATTCACTCTCATTGGTGAGAGTACTCTCTCCGTTTCTCTTGTTCCTTTCACGTGAATTACATCTTCTGTCGCATTCACTCCGACCTTCCCTTTCACAATAGCAAACGGAATTAGACATAATAAGGAATGTCATAATAAGAAATATGTAATCTACTACTAATAATTCAATAATTGAATTAATGTTTTATCGTAGAACACAAAATAATATATTTTTTTTTTTTTCAAAAGCTACGCAGTGAAATCAAATCATAGAATAATCGCCTGTATGGCGTAACAAAACTCGATGTACAAGCGGGAAACCAGTGAATCTACATAATATTTGGAGTCGATTTTGTAGACTAAAATTTTATTTTATTTGAACCTTAGTTTTCGAGAAAATTGAGTACGAAGTTGATTTTTTTTAAAGATTTTTTTAATAAACAAAATAAATAACCGAATTGCAATAAGAATTTGTGCAATTTTACTTAATCTGCCATACTTATGAAACCTTTTTTGAGAAGAAAAAATCCAGCTCAGATTAAAAAGGCATATTATTCATTCGACTCCAAATATGATGTAGATTCACCAGTTGTACTACGAGTTTTGTTACACCAGTATTGTATTTGTATACAGTATATTTTATCATAAGTTGTAAATTGTTGATAAAATTGGAATATTTTCCACAACTGTCTAAATCAAAATATTATAAGTCAAGCAATGTACACACACTGAATCTTTTCTTGACAACGTTTACGATAATGAGATAGCATGTTTTTAAATCAATATGTAGCTCAATCACAGATAACTATCGACGTAGTTAAAAACGTGCTAACCACGTGCTAACGCTAACGATTTGACCGATCACAATACACATTCGTTAATACCACGTTCGCCGAGCCGATCATTGCCGAAGCAACGCTCGGGAATGCTCGGCACGCGATATCGCGGCCAAACGTCAAATCATCGCGCATGTCGGATTGTTTATTATGTCGACTGCTTTTCTCAATATTTGGCTTGCCGAAAACCGGCTAAATGCAATACGGCACTCGAGAAAGATTGAATGAAGATATGTGCGAATAAGATATATCTCGGGAAATGGCTCGCGACTAGAAGCGCTCGTTTAATAATCCCGATCGATAACTTTTAACGCGTGTTCCAGTGTGATCGCGAAAACGTTAAACATCCATGGGTAAGAAATCGTTATCACGTCGCTTATTACCGAGTCGATAGTGATCTGTGATCGAGCAACTGGTCTTACTTCTATGTATCTACCTAGATAAATGATTAGATACATAAGTTATAAAGATTAATTACCATTTATATTGCCAACATATTATTATTACCGACCATTAGTCAAGTACTTCTGTGTTACTCTTTACTCCAGCTTTAGTCGTTAGTCGTATATCTTTGTTTAACGACTGCCGAGAGAGGCGAACGATAAACAGACCATAGACACAGGTCATTTGTCTACTGCCATAGAGTTTAATGGTGGTTGTGTCTATGGGTACCGAACGGCCTATCAAACGTCAGTGTATCTTTACTATGTTATAAAATAAATTAATTGACTGCAGATAATCTAAACAAACTGAGAATAAAATTAATTCTGATGCGTGAGGCTCATCGTCTTCATAAATCAAATTGATTAAAAATTCGTGAACCGGGTTGCGGTATGGTGGTAGCGTCGCGGACTCCGAATTGAAATCCTTGAAAACACCACTTGTTTCCTACTTTCTGGCACAGTTATTTCCGACTATTAGAAAGCCGACCCGAAAAAAAAATTTTAATCTATCTTCGTTAAAATTGATTTTTTATAAAATAATAAATCACAAATTTAAAAAATAGCTATGTTTCCGATGTTGCAAATTCAAAAACAAAATTTATTAAGGTTTATCAATGCAGTGCCTTATGCACCATTTGGTGCAGATAAGGGAGAGTAGAAGAAGTAGATAATTACAACTACTTTCGAATTTTCTCACCCAACGGTACGTAGGGCACTGTTAATTAATTTTAAAAATTAGGAAGACATATTAATTTTTTCCATCTTAAATTAGGCGCAAAAAACGACACAGACGGTTACGCAATATGTTGTATTTATTTCTGGGTTAATTAGCCGCCGAATAACGGCATGGTAACTCGAAAGTAACGGAAAACCGGAATGCTAATCCGCAAAGCGTGTCATCCAAAATATTCATAAAAATACTACGAAGAGTAAAATAAAATTATGCTAAGCGCCCGACAAAACGATGTCTCGTGGCGGCATCTTGTTAAATATAATATTATAATAGTTAGAAAACTACGGAGAAGATGGGAGGAATACTTTATATAATGGTTAATTTTAGAAAATGGATCCTATTGGGTTGCTGAAGACTCTTGCGCATATTATGCAAGCGTTTAACCGAATATATTCATGGAATGGTCTCCATTTTTAGAATGATAACTATACAAGTTCGGAGAAGAAAGATCGGAAACCTTTTAAGAAAAAAACTAAATTAAAAAATCCTACAAAAGACTGAATAAGCGACGGTTAATATTTTGAATAAAATATGATTTTTACATAAAATATTGACATATGTGACACCTTGGAGCATTAGATTGATCATCTTGTCTTCGTGTAACAAATGATTAAGATTCACTGCACTTATTATACCAATCCAGTGCCCTATGCACCATTGGGTGTGGATAAGGTAAAATTCAAATATCCTATCCCTCCATTACCTACACCTTCTCACAATACTGTCATTTAACATAGTTTTTTTGTATTTTGTCTCATTTTATCTCATACTGACTCTCTCTAACTTATGAACATATTTGGTTTTTCTATATTTCTTCTATATTCTATAGAATTGTTTTTGCTTTGTGCAATATAATAAAACTTATCCCTACAGTTCTTCATTACCTACTTTGTTACAGTACTGCCATTTAACACATGATTTTGTATTTCGTCTCATCTTTCTCTCATATTGTATTTTTCCAACTCATGTGTTTAGTTGTCTAAATTTATTTTGTAAAAACTTCTATTTATACTTTTGTCTTGTACAACATGTTACCAGTCTGAAGATTCCCGTTACAGGGTGAAAGCGCTAACTGGTCAAAATAAATAAAAGTGGAAGTGTACCAAGTATTTTTTATTTAACTTTAATAAGTTATATATTCATAATTTAAAATAGTAGTAGTAAACCTATTAGTTGATCGTGACAAAAAGGTTGCGAACGGCTGACGCAGGAAACCAATTTGGCTTATCTTATCTACCGTTAATGCAGTAGACTTGTTTTGTTTCACCGTTTGTAACCACAGATTTCTACACTAGACTGTAATTATTGTGGTTATTATCCTAATGACGATTGCTTGGAACCTAACCTTCCAACTCAAGGTGAATCCCCAACCAGACAGGAATATACATAGAAAAGCTAGTGGCTACACAGTGTGCATTCATTCCAACCACAATCACATTATTAGGACTAAAAACTTTTTGAGTGCGTTAAAATACTGGATTTTACCCATGAGGGTCTTGCGTTCAAGTACTATAATTTACACCTCAGTTGCTCAATCACAGATAAATATCGACGTAGTTAAAACCGTGCTAACGCTAACGATTTGACCGATCACAATGAGCATACTTTCCATACCACGTTCGCCGAGCCGAGCATTGCCGAAGCAACGTTCGGAGATGCTCGACACGCGATATCGCGGCCGAACGTCAAGCGCTCGTTTAATAATCCCGATCGATAACTTTTAACGCGTGTTCCATTGTGATCGCGAAAACGTTAAACATCCATAGGTAAAAAATCGTTATCACGTCGCTTATTACCGAGTCGATAGTGATCTGTGATCGAGCAACTGATCGGTTGAAGTGTAGATTCGAAGGTGCGTGGTTTATCGACTTTGTATCGACGATTTTATATGTCTATACAACCTGTATCCACATATAGATATATTGGTGATCACTGTCCTGATCTCCCTATAGGTATAATATGCATATTATCCATAATGACTGTTTGCATTTAGATTAGACATTAATTAGACTATCAAACATCTACGGAGTGCCTAAAGTAACATACTTTGTTCTGACCTAAAATTGAATAGGCAACAAGAAACGTGATCTAGGAATTAACTTGATAGGGCACAGCTTTACTCATGGATAAACAGGGTGTAACAAAACTCGATGTACAAGCGGGAAACCAGCGAATCTACTTCGTATTTGGAATCGATTTTGCAGGATAATTTTTTTATTTGTCCCATTGTTTTCGAGAAAATTGAGCAAGAAATTTTTACAAATTGTTATCAAATATAATTTATTTAGTCAAATGAATAGTATCCATAAATAAAACAAAATCAAAAACAACATTTTAATAAGAATTTGTGCAATTTTTACTTAATCTGAGGTACTAATGAAAGCTTTAATGAGAAGAAGAAAAAATATTTTCAAGCTCAGATTATTTATTTATTTTATTTATTTATTAATTTAATTTGTACAAAACTTTGCACTCCCAATTGAGTTACAAAACTCATTCTGGGACAGATATTAGAAAAAGAAAGACTAAATATTACAATACTTCAGATTACAGAGTTACCAATGCTAAATCTAAAAATAAAATAATCACAAAAGGAACAATATAGAAAAAATTAGCCATTATCATTGCTAATAAAAATATTTAAAAAGTAGTCTTTTAGAGCTTTGTTTTAGGATTTCGCCGTCTTTTGATTTCGAATTTCGAATTATAAAGTCATTCGACTCCAAATATGATGTAGATTCACCAGTTTTCGGGTTGTACTACGAGTTTTGTTACTCCATGGATAGTGTATGGTGCTAAAAACAGCTTTTAATAAAAGCTTGAGGATGCTCGAAGAATCAGAACATTTCTATGTTTGTCAAGTTTTTGTTAGGTGAGTCATGTGAGAAGAGTTCTTGAAAATTTTTACAAGTGTAAAGACATGTACGATGCGGGCAAAACAAATAAAGGCGTCCCTGGAAGAAGGGTCTATATGCAAAAGCAAAATTTTACAGGAGAGAGAAAAATCGCTTAGTGAAATAGGCCCTTTTCCCACTAAAGCTAACTTTAGAGGTCGATTTTCGGCTATATTTAGCTACCAAAAAAAATTACAAAATACCTCACTTTGTAAACACTGTTATAAAGACCCTTTTAAAACAATAAAATCACTTTTGACCCTTCTTCCAGAGAGGTTTTCAAATTATAAAAACGAGCTGACTGTGCTATTTTAATCACAGCTTAGTTGATAGTTTTAAGTGAAATAGCAAATAATTTTAGCTTCTTGATAACAGTGACAATTTCGGGAAGGCCACGTTTACGAGCGGCATGCGGCTAAAGCGAAAACAGCGAAGGTTCGAAAATATCCAATGTATTTTTTGTTTAATTTGATTTTTTAGCTCCATCGTTGTATTCGCTTTCCCCGTTCGTCGCTTATGAACGCGGTCTGCCCGTTACTGTCAAAATCAATTAACAATGTAAACAATGAAACATACGTATCTTGACGTACGTATCGTATAAGAATTCACACAAAAAAATTACCGAATTTAAATATATAGTACATTTCCCCATTGAAAGCGCTCGGTATACGGTATACTCCAAGATCGGTAAAATAGATACGGGTTTACCTGTGGAGAAAGAATTTCCGGCTTGGAGATTATCAGTATTAATGTCTTGTTCGTCACAGCAGAGATAATCTTATCGGGAGAGAGAAATACCGAGAAATTAACAACAACGTTGAAATACTTCCGACTATAGACAGATTTTGCGTCCAGTATGTCGCCCGGCATTTCTTAAGAAATTCTTACAAAAGTATATTTTTAAGAACACATTTTAACAATAAAAAACAAGATCTTCAAAATTGTATTCATTTAGAGTCTCCTTTTAAAAAAAAACGTTTGATTCCATGGAAGGTCAGTAAAGCTGTGTTTGATCCCGGCCGGCAGCGGCATCTTGATAACCTTCACTTAAAGTCAAAATAATATTTAGAGTTTTATTAGTACCGATTAATTACTTTGAAATAATTATTTAATGAAGACAATAGTATGTATTTGCCCAAAAAAGAAGTTAAATGAGATGATATTTATGATGCCGGCCGGCATTTTGACTAATTTAATCAGGGAAATTAACATTAACATTAAAAATATTCCATAATAGTAGTAATTAGTTAATGTTAGTTAATACGACTACCTAAGTGTTTAATTTAATTTGCTAAAGGTCAGGTACGATACCGCATGCCGGCCGGCATTCAGACGTTCTTATCAACGAAGAAAATGTTATTTTCAAGTTTTGTACAAGGTTCTAAATGCAGTTACGTATATTGTGAGGCCAGCCGAGGTACCGGCCGCGGTGCTTATCTGCAAAGGGAAATTCTAAGAATGTAACGTTTGCTATTCTAGCTGTGTTTTACATGCCGGCATCTGCACAACGGATGCCGGCCGGCATTTAGAATTTAGACAGTTTTACCAAAGAAGAAATAATTAATTAATATGAATTTTCGTGAGGTCAATCGAGATACCGGCGCTTATCTGCAAAGAATAGTTGTAATAATGTATCGTTTTGGTATTCTAACTGCGATTTTCATGCCGGCATCTGCGCATCGGATGCCGGCCGGCATTTCGAATGAACTCAGCTAAATTTCGCTCTACCTGTATCAGGAATTCCGGCAGTATGCACAAGTATGACGTAGCGCATGTAATTTGGTACCAGGGAAATAGGGTGAGCCGGTTGCAGCGCGATCTAGGCCAGAGTCTATGGATAGAGTATTAGTATAATATATCTACCAGTATACCGGCCGGCTTTTCTATATGGGACGCCAACGCCAGTTGCATTGGCCGGGTCTCCATTGTGCAATCCGAGTGCGCCGTGCTGCGCAGGCGCGGTGACCTGACCTAGTTGGCAGCCCTCCCTCTCCCTTCCTCTGCTTCCCTCGCCCTCCCGAGGGGTGTCAACACACCACTCTTGCGCACTACTGAGATATTGAGAATTCCAGCAGATTAACAGAGGAAAAGTTAAATGCACGTCACGTACTTTTGTTCGGAGATATCATTACGGCTTAGAGGGATATTTGTTGCCTTTTATCCCCATTCAATAAAGCACTGAGACATCTAAATCTAAAACGCATCCTCCTTTCAGTATCACCCCTATACTGGAAATACTTATGAATGCCATTGTGTTTTTCACGCCTAATTCATTGTTAAGCGAAAAAAACCTCCTTAAAAAACAGCATCTGATAACAATCAGTCAATATACATTTTAGCATTGTAAAACATTAATAAGAAAGTGATTTTTGGTGTCCTGTTCTATTTTCTCTGCTACTTTTCTACCCTTTTAATCCTATGGACACTTATACATTTAATTTAAGAGTCGCAGTTTCAAATGTTGTTTCTCAATAAATTATTATTCTTTATGGACACCACGATCAAAACAAGTCTGTAATAATAAAATGCGTCACGCATGTACCTACCGACATAAATATATTCTTTACTCTTGATAGAAGGTAACCATTTACTTGCCTAAACAGTATCACAAAAATAAGTTGTTTACGCTGCGTTAGTTGGGTACAGTCATCAGATCTTGCTACAAATTTTTAATGGGTCAACTCTATTAGGCGTCAGCTAGGCAACAATCTAATGAATTATTTCTAGCAAATACGCACTTATTTATTTTACCCTTTGCTAGTTTTAGGTTCAATGATTACAAAATTCATATATATTCCAACCAACGTGCGGCCATCATATTTACATTGCTGCTTTTGTCCAATCCAAGAATTATTGTCATAAGCAAATACGCACTAGACTTTTTCTTCCCTTTGGTATCCTCTAGGTTTAATCGAATGTCAATTATTCACAAGATGTAGGTATATTTTGAGATAGTTTAATGAATGTTGGGACATCTTATTTCATTGCTTCCGTCAACCAATTGCTTGTATTCGACAATCGAAGATGGCTATTTGGATGTCTTCCAAAATTCATTATCTTCAAATTATATTTTGTTAGACATACTTCGTATTGTCAGTTGCTTTTATTTGAAAACGGACACACTCACTTACCACGTTACCAAAAGTTTTAGTTAGTCCTAGGGCGCTATATTATTAATTTGTTATTTTGATTTATTTACGGACAGCCAACAGACATACACTCATTTGAAATATATCTCTTAATTGTCTAAAAATATTGAAACATTATGTACTACTTATTGTTGCAGAGTGCAGCACTGTGCAGTACTGTGCAGAGTTGCTCATAAATATGTAATATGTTTATTTTACCTTTATTTCTTAGATACATTTTTATGTTCTTCATTTTATGCGGAAAAAATCAATTATGTGAGATGGAAAATGCCTTCTTAATATAGGACTTATTCAGTTATCTGTAGCAATTGATAAAGTTAATCTAAAAACTCCCGACTTTCATAATAAAGATCTTATCGGGAGAGTGATGGATGCCTTGTATGTACCAGGGAGGCAGGAACGCGAAGAGGTAAACCGACTACTGCCACTGTTCCCGCGTCCCACCAGACTTTCGATATCCCGCCGGTAGTGCGTGTCTGGCATCGATTGTAGCGTGAAGGAACGAGGAGTATCTCTCATCTCCTTCTGCGCTCCCGGTACCGGCTCGGGCACCTACCCCCAAAGTGTACCAAGCCGAGTAGGTGCTATGGTACCTAGCAGGGTAGGCCAGGGGGGCCCGTGGCCTAGTTTCTGGGTTAGGTCACCGGGCGAGGTCCCTAGCGCCGCGCCGTAACAAAATGGCCGCCGTTACAAGGGCAGGCCGAAGTGCAGTGTCAATTTTAAGGCCAGATTTTCTCTATGCCCCCCACTCATCGCGTGAACTTAAGACCCGTAATTTAATTAATCGATCGTTTATACTTTGATTAATGGGTAGCATAGATCATCATGTTTATAATGTATACAATACAGAATATCACAGTTTATCACTATCCTTTCTACATCATTTACAAGGACAATGACATTATATTTAAGGGATTCTAAATAGTAGTTACGCATCAAACATTATGTATTGTTTTGTATTTCGTTTTTCTAAGCTATTAAACGAAATTTAGGAAAACAGCAGTTGATGTAAGACGATTTAAACAAAATAGACTAAATATTTTCCAATTTTTATCTGTTTAAATGCATACGAAAAAAACTGTGACATAATTCATTTTTACGCTTACGTCACAGAGCTGTCATGAATATGTTGACAGTGTATCTTGAAACTGTTAATTGATTTATGCACTAGCGGTACTGAGGTAAGTAGAAGAGAAGACATTAACCATATTTCCTTTACACCCAGGAATGCAAATACATCACCTGCGTCCTTGGGATAGAGGTTGGTGACGTAAACATCTATTGAAATACCAATGTCAAATCTCCAGCATAGTTTAAGTTCATTCAATTCATTGTTTGCACTCGATAAATTAATCTTTTGTAAATGGACGGCAGTGTAAACTCGCGGCGAGTGTGTTCATACTTGTACACACGATTTTATTGATACAGATGTCATCGCCGGCGTTAATTGAGTGTTGTGTAAATAAAACATATAAACCAGGTCGAATAACTACTGTACTACTTCATGCACTGTATTTTACGTCATAAGGATGAGAAAATTGTAGAAAATATACCAACAACAGATTCTTCTAGATTTATATTCCAGAGACAGCCAAAACTGGTCAGACTAATAAGTAAAGATTATTTTTGTAACCATCTTTGTTGTAACAGAGTTAATGGTGCCTTAAAGTCGGTCGTATCTAAGAAGTGCTTATCAAAAGAGGCTAAATTGGCAGTTCATAATGGAGTTATGGTACCAACCCTTATGTATGGTAGTGAATCGTGGAAAAAAAGGATGAAAGTAGACTGAATGCAGTTGAAATGCGATCTCTCAGCGAAATGTGTGGTAATACTATGTATGATAGGTGTACAAATGTCGAAATTAGAGCAGAGTGCAAGGCTGAGATAAGCATTATCGACAAAATTAAGAAAGGTCTTTTACGATGGTTCTGTCATTTAGTGCGAATGGATAGTGAAAAAACATCTAAAAATATATATGATGCGACTGTGCCTGGATGTAGAAATCGAGGAAGGCCGAGAAAGACATGGCATGATCAAGTAAAACAAATGCTTGAAAGTGGGCATGTAAGAAGTCGGAATCATCGACGTGCGTGCATGAGAAGATGTATGAATGTGGAGGAAGCAAGAGAAGAGTGCCAGGACAGAGTGGTGTGGCGTTCTATCCTCTCTGCCTACCCCTTCGGGGAAATGGCGTGATGGTTAGTTAGTTAGTTAGTTTGTTTTATCAATTTAAAGTGACGTTGTCGGCTGTTTACAATAGTAGATCTTAAAGGTATTTTGTTTTTCCTTTTGCGGGAATTTTCTCCTTAATTCGTGGTGCGCTATTGTCTATTTTCGTGTATCGGATCGGGTAAGTGTCGTCGCATCGTTTAGCCGCATACATCTGAGGAGTTGTCAGGGTGCCAATGTTGTAACCTTCCCACACCATTTTGCTCGTTTAAATTTAACAATTCCCGAGCAGCTTGTACACATTTCTTACTTCGGGAATATTGCACGGTAACAGAAATGTAGTACTCGTATCTACACAGCATTATGTTATAATATTCAACAACGTTTACCTGTTACCAATTGGAAGTGTGTCGAGTGAGGATTACGCGGAGAAAAAACGCAGCGCGATAACGTTGCAAAATTTAGCACCTTTGGAATTACAGTTTTACAAAATAAAACTGACATAATTCGCAATGTCAACGATTGCGAAGCTGAGCAAGTTGTCATGAATATAAATTATCTGAGCATATTAATACTAGATCCTGATAGTCGTCACATCACAAACGGATAAAACGCATTACCAGCTATTAGATTTCAAATAAAACTCGACTAGAGTCGCAGATATTCTTGGCAGACGATGAGTCTTAAATATCCAGATACTTATCTGGCAAAATATGATTAGTTTCAGCGTGTTCTATTATAGATAGGCAAGGATGCAAGCGATGACTAATCTCAGTATAAATACATCCCAAAATAAACGTCTTAGCATCAATATGATCATGCTAATGCTTGGGTTGCCAGGCCCGAGCGGTGTGTAAAACTTATTACCGCATCACGGCGATTTACATACAATGTTATAATCGCGATATGACGAGTTCACACCGACACAGTGACGCGGGAAGCGAGCACAGAATGCCGGGTGTTAGTGGCACGCGATATTTTTGTGTGTTGCGTCACAGGTCAGTCGGCATTCTAGCGATGCTCGGCCACTTGGCGGGTATCGCCTGGTATAGGCCAGTGGGACTCGCACGCTGCCAAAATAGCGGCATATAACGCGGCCATGTCCACGGGTCAATAGGGGGAAGAGATAAAAGAGATATTCTATCAATCAGAAGAAACCACTAACCACTTATCCAGCGGGTGTCAGACTTCGCAGAGCTATGGACCACTATAGAATAGATAGAAGTTGTAGTGGCGGCAGCCGGTAGGTACAGACAGCTTGGCAAACAATCGATTAGCGAATCAGTAGTTAATAAAATAGCTGGAGCGCAGATGATTGACTCAAGTTAAGTGATGATGATAAAATTAAACTAGCGAGTAAAGAAGGAAGGTTTTGTAAATGGATAGCCAAAGATAACCGTGTCAAAAGCATAAAGTAAGAAATTGGATAACAAAGCGTTTATCCGTGTACTTGATATCGAATCGTAAATTAAAATTAAGGCCGTTTCAGTACTGCGCAACAAGTGATAAAAATTGACTTGACGTTTATATGGGCTAACTGAGAACGAGCACAGAGTGAGTATATAAATTAGCACACTTTCACTATTGCGAATGACGCTAATTGAGTCAAATAGAAGGCGATTTCGTTGTAAACAAACTCGGCACACAAAAGTCAAGGCGTCCTAATGGAAAAATTAAATCCGATTTGGTGTTTCTGCTGCTTTATTTTATTATCTAGGCGTGACGAAAGTGACACCAAACAGTTGTTAGACAAAAACGAGTTTTTGCACCAAAACAAACGATGATCAATTCAAAACGGTGGAAATATTTTATAAGCCACTTTCGCATTTCTCTTTTTTAAGGTAACACGGAAAAATTGTTAAAACGGTACAGCAAATAAGACGCTAGCGTAAATATTACGCGGCTAGTAAGTGGAATGTCTCGAATCACGTAATATGTACTTTGACCATTAGGTATGACAAACAAAAAGTGTAGGAAGTGCTTAGTAATGATAATAAAGTGCGAATAGCGACCTCGTGTGATAACATAACCAGATGGCCTTCAGATAATGGCGGGCCTACGAAAAGTATTGCAACTTCCTCGTTGTAAACAAATAATTAACATGCAGTCCGGTAGTCGCTGCACTTTAATAAGGAAAGCAAATAGGTGCTTAGTAAGTGAAAAATAAGAGGAACAAACAATAATATTACATTATAATGAACCATAAAAACTTTGTGTCAAATGGAGGCGCCAATGTCATGTATATTTATTTTGTCGATGACCTATTTATTTAATTTTATTTGTTTATTTAGGAAACACACAGTACATGAAATTAATTACACGTAATGACAGTAAACGTAAGTAAATGGATCAGTTAAGTTTCCATATTTATAATAAATTATTAAGGGGTTTTATTTATTAAGTTAAGATCTATTTAAATAACTAACTAACTAACTAACCATCACGCCATTTCCCCTTATGGGTAGGCAGAGAGGATAGAACGCCATACCACTCTGTCCTGACAGACTTCCTTTGCTTCCTCTACATTCATACATCTTCATCATGCACGTACGCCGATTATTCCGACTTTTCACATGACCACTTTCAAGTACATGACGTACTTGGTCATGCCATGTCTTTCTCGGCCTTCCGCGGCTTCTACATCTAGGCACACATGCATTTAAACTTCTTCGTTCTTTCATCACTCATTCGCTCCACATGACCAAACCATCGTAAAAGCCCTTTCTTAATTTTGTCGATGATGCTTATCTCAGCCTTGCACTCTGCTCTAATTTGGACATTTGTACACTTATCATAAATAGTCTTACCACACATAGATCGCATTTCAACAGCATTCAGTCTACTTTCATCCTTCTTTTTCCAACACCACGCTTCACTACCATACATAAGGGTCGGTACCAGAACTCCGTTGTGTACTGCCAATTTTGCTTCTTTCGATAAGTTCTTACTTGCCACTATCGATTTCAAGGCACCATTAACTCTGTTTCCGGCACTCCCTTCTTCTCCACAATGTCCTTATTCACATTTCCGTCTCTTGTAAACATACTTCCCAAATATACAAATTCTTCAAATTTCAAATTAAGATCTATTTAATGAGTAAATTACACTTTATTTTTCATAACAGCCTGATCTGAGGAAGATTGTAGTCGATGCACATAAGATATGAGCCATGTGATTTAGAGTACAGTCTGATATGATTAATTATTTTTGTTACTTTTTTTCATAAATCAAAACCCTTTTCCGGTTTAGTGTCTTTAAAAAACTCAATTCTTATGGACTAAATGTAATCAAATCACATGGGTCTTACATCTCATCTGAGTCTTATCTCATCTCAAGTCTGAGTCAAATAAATAAGAGTCTAAATTGAGGTACAAAAATTTAAGTGCATATAAAAGTGAGTGACATAATGGAATTACGAGTATTGATAACGGAAAAACATAATAATAGGATAAACAATTATGCAATACGCAAACCTACAATCTTGTTACTAACGAGTATGTTTGTATATTTGAAAGACTTTAATAGCGTTACAATATCCTTTAAATTTTCAGGGGAGTTTAATGAAAATTATTTCACAGATTATGTTTTTCTAGTTTTACAGATTATGCCGTGTTTGTTTGTTTGCAGAACGAGAGAGTTATTTTTGCTTGGGTTTGAGTTTCACTACATATTTCATAAGACTGAAAAAAATATTTAACAGTAGGGAAATTATTGTTTTTTAGCATTTTGTCAAATAATGTCTTGTTCATTTTTATTCAACATGTTAAACATTTTAAACAGATTATGTTTTTTCTAGGTATGATAGGTGTACAAATGTCGAAATTAGAGCAGAGTGCAAGGCTGAGATAGGCATTATCGACAAAATTAAGAAAGGTCTGTTACGATGGTTCGGTCATGTAGAGCGAATGGATGATGAAAGAACGGCTAAAAAAATATATCTTGCGACTGTGCCTGGATGTAGAAGTCGAGGAAGGCCGAGAAAGACATGGCATGATCAAGTGAAACAAGTGCTTGAAAGCGGGCATGTAAGAAGTCGGTATAATCGACGTGCGTGCATGAGATGTATGAATGTAGAGGAAGCAAGAGAAGTGTGCCAAGGCAGAGTGGTGTGGCGTTCTATCCTCTCTGCCTACCCCTTCGGGGAAATGGCGTGATGGTTAGTTATGTTTCTCTGGGTTATTGCGTTGGGAACTCAAAGCCAACAAACACGGCATAATAACCCCAGTAGCTCAAGCACAGATAACTATCGACGTAGTTAAAAGCGTGCTATTCACGTGCTAACTCTAACGATTTGAGCGATCACAATGACATACCGTTCAGTACCGCGATCGCTGACCAGAACATTGACGATCTGAGCCGAGCGGAGCCGAACTACGCTATATCACGGCCATACGTCAAACGTCAGATCATCGCGCTTGTCGGAATTTTTATTATGTCGACTGCTTTTCTCAATATTTGGCTTGCCGAAAAACCGGCTAAATTATAATAGAGATTGAATGAAGATTTGTGCGAATAAGATATATCTCGGGAAATGGCTCGCGACTAGTATGCGCTCGTTTAATAATCCCGATCGATAACTTTTAAACTTAAGAAATCGTTATCACGTCGCTTATTACCGAGTCGGTACTGATCTGTGATCGAGCAACAGATAAACATAATCTGTATTCTAAAGGCCGTGAAAACATTCGAACCTAAACTTTTTACACTTGAATTTCGTTATATATCAATTTTCCGAGTTGCTATTTCTTCCAGCGAGAAGCTGGGTCCAAATTCCAGAGCTCTGTTCACAAATTAGGAGAGTATTTTGGGAAACGTTACAATTTGTGCGATTTCTGTCAAAACACTTGAGTAGCCCACGCCTCGGAGATGTCTCACTTTAGATATAGCTACACAATAGTATAGTATGATACAACAGTTCCGTTTATAATACAGAAATATAGTTTAAAGTGAGCGAAATTACGTGGTTGCCAAGGAAAGTTAAGACCGTGACCCGTTTAAAGTTTATTTAGTGAAATATTTATCTAAAGTAGAACTAACCTCGATGTTTTCCGTGTCTGCTCACACGACATCTTGTCTATCACTCTATCAGTAATAGTTATAAAATAACAATTATTTAGGTTACGCGGTAGATATTGGCAATATTATGTCTAGCTTATAGTAAAACATAAACTAGAATCTAATGTGTATATCTAATGCTCATACAATCTAGTTATTTAGAATTGATTTTTGTAGCTAAAATATAATTTGTTACTGTTTTTAGAGCGGTGTTTGGTCCGAACTAGACATGTTTTAATACGTAGGTTAGAACATTTGTATGAAAATATGAAGTATGGACTATCGAGATCTCTAACTAACCATCACGCCATTTCCCCGAAGGGGTAGGCAGAGAGGATAGAACGCCACACCACTCTGTCCTGGCATACTTCTCTAGCTTCCTCCACATTCATACATCTTCTCATGCACGCACGTCGATTATTCCGACTTCTTACATGCCCACTTTCAAGCACTTGTTTTACTTGATCATGCCATGTCTTTTCTCGGCCTTCCTCGACTTTCTACATCCAGGCACAGTCGCATCATATATTTTTTTAGCCGTTCTTTCATCATCCATTCGCTCTACATGACCGAACCATCGTAAAAGACCTTTCTTTAATTTTGTCGATAATGCTTATCTCAGCCTTGCACTCTGCTCTAATTTCGACAATTGTACACCTATCATACATAGTATTACACACATTCGCCTGAGAGATCGCATTTCAACTGCATTCAGTCTACTTTCATCCTTCTTTTTCCACGCTTCACTACCATACATAAGGGTTGGTACCAGAACTCCATCATGCACTGCTAATTTAGCCTCTTTTGATAAGCACTTATCAAAAGAGGCTAAATTACTACCGACTAATTAACCAAATACTACCGACATTAAAGCACCATTGATTCTGTTTACCGGCACTAACCTCAATAAATATATATACATTTATATATCAAACGCTAATTATTGTGCTTGATTAACTCGACAAATAGGAGCTAAATAATGACTTAAAAGTTAAAAAGATAGAGAACTAGTTAATATATTATTATCAACTAGAATAAAAACTCATTTAAATTATATATTTTTGGTGGTTATGACGGAAAATTTCTTTGCTTACCATTAACTTTAGTAAAAAATAATTACATCTTACAAGGAAAAAAATGATATAATTGTAAAAAAAAAACAATAAGATCATCTTCACAGTAAAAAATCTTAAAAGCAGATTACCTCAGAAGAAGTCTGGTGGGACATGGTCTACATTGATTTTACTTTTATTCTACTTGCATTTTTAGGCCTCATTTCATGTTTGTGATAGGCTGTTAAAATTTAAAGCGAAATTTTAATAATTGTGTTTCTTCCATTGTTGCTTCAAGAAAGTCTTAAAATACATTTATTTTGTTAAGTTATTTTCATTTCCTGAAGCTTATCGCATGGGATCTCCGAACCTATGTAAAGTTAGTCGAGGAATGAAATTAGGAAGTGACTCACTTCATTCACTCGCAATAACAACTGATTTAGAAAAAAAAATCGGCTGAGTTCAACGACGTTAGAGAGAGAATATTAATTTCTTGGAAAGGTTTACGATCTTTCTTGTTTTCAATTCCTATAGCAAAGTTAGAAATAATTATGTATTATAAACATTTTTTAAAAACTTTGGTTTTAGAGTTAGGTAGTTTGTGTTGACTACGAATTTTTACATAGTGAACTATTACTACAAATTTTAAAATTAAATGACAAAATATTAAATCATCTATTTACTTAAAATTAAAATTGACTTGTAATTCGATAATATATCTAAATAACTTCACCATTAAAAGTTGATTAACCAAATACTTTTACTGATATAAATTTTCTATTGCATTGTTCTCAATAAGTTATTTTTAAGTGTTTCCTGCCAATACAAATATAATTTACGTATTATATACCCAAATTTCATAAATATTCTCCTGCGTATTGTTAATAACACGCTGTTTAGCCTCCAAACTAATATGTAGATAATAAAAACGTTCAAAATAGCTTTGTATTATGATAATTTTACAAATTTAACATCCTAAATGTTACCTTCGGTACAAAACATAAATATAGCTGAATCGTGACCACTTGACACCATTTTTGGCATTGTTTTATAATTCTTATAACACCATGCCACAAAATTCGGCGAACAATCGGGAAATCCACATCACATTAGTATAGAGTAGATTTTGTAGAACTTTCTTTATATTTGACCCATATAGTTTTCGAGAAATTGAGTCAAAAGGAATTTTCTTGAGAAATTCTAACAAATTGTTATCCAATATAATTTATTTACTCAAATTAATACTATCCATAGAGAAAACAGAACACCTGTACTGTACTTTAATAAGAATTTTGCAATTTTTCATGAATTTTTTTTTTAAAGCTCCGATTCAAAAGTCATATTACACAATTTGACATCTCAACAGAGACGAGAAGTTTGAAAAGGAATATAGATATCTAGTCGTTGGCTGGGTTAAGTGGTCACTTGATGTATTTTAACATTCCCCATTTCACCTTACATGTGTTCGATATCCATATCTGCAAATTATCAGAACTTGTATATATATACAGTGAAATAGCGCGACGCTTCACACGTGAACACTCTCTGTCATCCATTGAGAAAATTGCTAAGCATTTTGGCAGAAACCTTTATGATTGCAAGTGAGATTCTTACCGAACTATATCACCTACAAGGAAACGCCCGAAGATGACTCTGCAATTTGTTATGCTTATAACTTTTACCAGCTAATTTTTATAAACAACATTTTGAGTGTGTCCAAATACTTGTAGACAAAAACACATTTATATTGCACATTCGACTCTAAGAAAATTATGTAGCTTTACCAGTTTTTTGCGAATAATTGCGTTCATGCAAAATTCAGGACACCTCGCAAAAAGAGTGGGCTATACAGATTTGATTCACTATAATAACCCATTCCTTACGATGAGTATTCAGAGAATTTTGTGAATTTCATGTTACGTGTGTAAAGGCTCTTCGCCCAGTGGCCGGACGTTCAGTACTCGTAAAATACTAGACGTATGAAATACACCTTCAGTGGTAAAAACTTTCAGGACGAAAACAGTTAAAAAGCGGAGTAATGAAAAAAAGTTTTATTGTTTTTTCAAGGGAAAATTCGGGTATCTCAATTTCGAATGGAGATTGAATTTTAGATTTATTTGATAGGTATCGATGGTTTATTTACATTTGATGTAAAAGAAAAATAATAAGCCAATAAAAGTTTTTAGATTTTTACGGCCTTTACAAACAATGCTTTTCGGGGTTTTGATGCTGTTTTGGGCTTTGTTTTATTTATTTATTAAGGATTTTTACAGCTATAACAATGATCACTGTCTAATAACCATTAAATAATTCTAAAGCCAATTACAAAAATCCACAGTTAATTGCATACGTATCGGACATTGGAGTGTCCATCTTCTAGGCTGATGCAAAAGGACTCGTTAATTACATATTTTAGGTTACAAGGGAAGTGAACAGATAGAGATAAAAACATTTAAAATTAATATAGGCGTATTTTTTAAATAATATGCGCGATTATAATGTTTCAACAGATGTGCCATATTTTTGCATAATTTGCTAATGTATAGATATTATTTATAAAAAGTTACTTGTAAATTAAGTATTTTAATAAAATAGAATATTTTACATGCATCACATTAATTGAAATGTGCAAATATTAAAATTGATAACAGTTTTTTAATTGTGTAATCATTATTAATAATGCAATGCATTAAAATTATAACATTTTTAAATTTATTTAGTGAGGCGTCGTTGAATTTTACAAAAATTATTGCCATGGAGTTCTTTTTAGCAACATTTTGAATCTGTACGAAAACTTGTAAGCTAATTATTATGGGTGTTACGTATGACAGGATTGGATTTTCTGCTAAAAATGCTTAGTAATGTTGTCAATAGATGGCAGATAGATATGCCCAGCGAAAGACGAATACATTTACAACACATATATAATATATATAGTATAAGATATATAATATTTTTCAAAAATAGACAGATTAGATGATAGGCGGAATGGAAAATGTTGTAATACGTTATGTGGCCACTTTACCCTGCTGGTGACAGGTCATTATCCCTGTAAATGCCTATATAATTAAAATTCGTTTTCAAAGGTCTGCTGTCTCTGTAAAGATAACAGTAATGAAACTATTTTTACCTTATTTTGAACTGCAAACGTTGGTTTCATAAAATTATCTCTTACCTGAAACAAACAAAAAATACATTATTAAAAACAAAACTTAACAACAAAACTGCGGTGCATTATGCACCATTGGGTGCGGATAAGGGAAAGTAGTAGAAGTTACAGCAAAAAACAACATAAACTTTTTTTGAGAAATATTCAAACTATTATTTTTGTTTTCGCATAAAAGTTTACATTAAAATCGAAAGTTTGACCGCTGATCAGCTGGGTGAAAAATTGTTAGATACGTTTTTCAAATGACAGGGGATAGTTGTTCAAAAATTATTAAAATATATTTTTAAAAAAAAAACGTAAATTTACATCGACTGTCGCATTTATTATTAAATTAATAAATGAACTGAAGTTGGAGATCGTAGCAATATGATTAATTAAATAAAAATTTTTCTTATACCTTGTAAGACAGGTTAGTAAAATTGGTACAAAAATTAGTGTTATTTTATCTAGTATATTATGTAAAACTAGAGAAAAATACTACACATATATGAGATCGTAAAAATGAATAAAATAGCAGGAAGAAACATTGATCGCGGCCTCTGTAGCGTTTAGACGCTAGGCTCACAACACTGAGGATTTGGGTTCGAATTCTGGTGAGATAATTTTTTTTTTTTTTAGTCTCGAGCCTAAGTGTTTGTAATGTAATTCCCATCCAGTTCCATAGAACCTCCCGCCCTATTGAGATGGTCAAAATAAATAAATAAAAATATGTATTATTATAAAGGGCACAATCGTTACTATACAGGGTGTAAAAAAACTCGATGTACAAGCTGGAAACTAGTGAATCTCCGTAATATTTTGTGTCGATTTTTTTTGAATAAAATTTTTTGATTTGAGCCTTAGTTTTCGAGAAAATTGAATAGGTACGAAGTTGATTAAAAAAATTTTTTTTTTTTGCAAATTGCTAATATCACGTATTTAGTCAAATCAATACTATCCATTTAAAAAAAACAACATAAAAAACGCGTTTTAATAAGAATTTGAGCAATTTTATTTAATTTGCCATAGGTACTTGTGAAAACTTTTGTGAGAAGAAAAAATTTTTTTTTCAAGCTCTGATTAAAAAGTCATATTACACAATCGTCTCCAAATACGATGTAGATTCACCAGTATTCGGTTTGTACTACGAGTTTTGTTACCCCCTGTATACAACGATACTACATTATATTTGTTGTCATATACAACAATAGGGATTGTTAGTACCAGCTACTATGTAAATGTAATAACTAGCGCTTTGTTTAAGCTAAATATTTATCAAAATATAAGTAGGTTATCTACTGTACGGTTTGACAATTCGCCCGAATTACACAATTGTCAAAAACGTGATTATTTTTCTATACCTCTTCCGCAATAGCGATATATACTGTATCATCTGTCTTCCAAGCACGTTCGTGTTTTGTGAAAACAAACATTAAAACCGGTAAGTTTCGTGATTAGGAATACATTTTTTTAGAATTGAATACAATAAAACCTACTTTGCGCTTGGCAGACAACTTTGGAACGTTGTGATACCTTGGACTGGCGATGCAGTAAATCTGATTATTTACTGTCATACCGTCATGTAAGGAATTTATTTATTTGTAAATTAGATTTCGAAATCGCGATATAAATTATTAATTTTAAAAAAGATAATTGACTACGTTGCACTCTAAGCTACTGTATTAACATCAGCTCCCTATGTGCAGCATATGGATTCCACAAACTGCCTCCAGGCCGCCACTTCCTAGCATCCTCCCAAGTCAAGTCCACGCACCTACCTATCCAGGGCCCAAAAATAGTAGACTTCTGAGTTTTGAGAATAGGGTGTCTTAGAAGAATATAAGGTGTGCGGTGGTTTGACTTTGTGAGGAACACAGAAGTGAGGCAACGGGCACAGCAGCCCTTGGTATCTACTGTCACCCGGCGACGGCGTTTCGGCTGGCTAGGCCATATACTACGTTTGCCTCCCGAGAGCCTTGCTTGCCTATTTTACAAGACATCAGGTTCTCGGCGTCTTGGTCGTCCACTGTTGACAATTCGTCGGCAGTTTGCGTCAGAGCTGCGGGCTGTATTATAATATATTATATTTTGATGACAAACTGTAAAATCTGCAGTTTATCGGGACAGAATTGTTTAATTTTAAGGTTTTTTGCTGTAAATTGTTTATGTGAATAAATAAACTTGAAGAGGTAAGTACATCTTTTTAGGGTTTTAAAATTTATTGTGTTTTTTTGTTATTTGAAAAAAAATAATTTAAAGGTCAGGTAATATAACAAAGTAAATTAAATAAACTGAAAGACAATCTGTAATTTTTGTTACTGATATGGAACTAAATAGACCAAAAATAAAGAAAATATAAACATATACATATAAATACTGATTGTTTCTTATGGGTGTAAATGGGTTAAACATAATATTTTCTTTATGTTTCTGACGTCACAACCTATTTCGCAAAAAGAAACGTCCTTGCGATTTTATTGACTTAAGAAACAATGCGCTTGCGAAGTTTGTTTTGAAACTATTTGGTTTAAATGGGATTTCTTAAGCACCGAACTGTTACGTTTTTGTAAAATTTTTATTCGGACTTAAATTAGGGTATTTAAAAATTATACAATGCATTATTACAATGGTAAAATATAATAAATAAGATTTTTACGATATTAATTTTGAAACGTGCTACTTAAGTCGATGAAACCTATTTCCATAAATTATCGTAATTTTTTTCAGGAATGTTTCAGGAGAGATAGTGAAAGACATGTAAGTGCATTTTAGAGAATATAATAAATTAATTTATGTTTAAATTTAAATTGTTACTTATTTATATTTTATACACTCTACACTGGTTAAAAAAAAAACGATTTGATAGATTGTACTCGACGACAAACTACGAGAATCGCAGATTTTTAAAATTTGTTTTTTTAAAAAAATAGGTACTTATTATTTCTTTCGGCAGTTGTTGTCCTGAAATGATTATGAAAAAATAATACTATCGTATCGTATCGACAAAAGCCCACTTTATATGGCACAGAAAACTGCACAGTTTCTTGCGCAGTTTGCAAACTGTCCAGTTTAGAGCGAAAACTGGATGGAATATTGAATGGTCGGCGCGACGTTTGGATGACCTGACAGGTAATGTTTATTATGTAAACGTTAAATATTGATATCTTGAATATTAAAAAATGTAAAAAACGTAACATATTTACATTATAGCTATGATATCATATTGAATTACAATTTTTCAACAAACGAGAAATTTGGAAGGGAATATGGATATCATGTGAACATTTTTATTGGCATATGGATATCAAATACTAGGTGAAATGGGGAATGTTGTAATACATCGCCACTTAACCCAAAAAGGTCATAAGCCCTGCACTAGATACTTATTTCTCGTCTCTGTTGAGATGTCAAATTGTAATTGTTAGCGTAAGAAATCCAGTTTTTGTACAGTTTTCAAAATGTTGTTTACATGATGATAACTTACGATCGCGCTTAAAAAATAAACATATGTAGCGTGTCCTTTGGCAGACTGTACAGTTTTCTGAACAGGAAACTGTACGAAAAACTGTACAGTTTTCGGTCGCATAACATCGTCATCGAAACAGTTTTTATGTCAAAAATACAAGGTATATCAATAATTGTAGTTTTTTCTGCTTACGCCTACTCATTTAATTAATTAATTATGAATTTAAAGGCCGATATTTCATTATTCATGACCAACAGGTTTAACATTCACGTAATGTGTTTTATAATGCTATATTTTCAAATTACATGACCTGAATAAACCAAATGAACTAACGATAAAACCCTGTCAAATGCAACAGTCGGATTAAAAATCGATGAATTTATTATGCGCATAAATTAATACAATGACATAGTTTTAATTTAGAAGTCAATACAGTAAGTAGGTATGTTAGACTTGAGAAATAGAATCGTGTGAAAAGGTTGTATAAATAAATAATCGAAAGGATTGAGCAATGTCGCATTTTCATATCATACTTACAAATATTTTATGAGGAAATTAAATCATAATCGAATTAAAACGAATTGTCACTTTACGGATTATTATCATTATTATTAAAATTGAATCATTTTTATACCGCTATTTGTGTAACTTGACCTGCAGCTACCAAGCGCACGGGTGGTTGTAATTTTAACTTATAACAACGTTACGCGTTCTTGCTGATTCTCAGATCGTAAAACTATAGTTCACTGGGAGTTAAAAAAAAAAAAAGCATTTTGTGATTCTCACAGTAATACCAAATACTACAATTTTTCAAAATTTCTGGTAAAACTTCTTATAAACAATGTTTGGTAACTTGTTTTTTATATTTAGAGCACGCAATTTTGAAACTTTTATGATTGAACACTTCATAAAACGGTTTTAAAATTATGTAGCACGCGACATAAAAAATGACAGTTGTCGGGGGAGCAGCATACTGAAAAATCTTTGCGGGAGCTTCGCAATAAAGATTGAAAAGAAAGTCGGAAATAAAAGATGAAAAGATACCTTTTTTATTGCGAATATCTTGGGATTTCAGATTTCACGCTTTCGTCTTGACGTTTTATTAATTTCGCAAAAGACGCCTATCGCCCACGGATCAGAATGACATTTTGAATTTATATCTACTGCACATTTCCATCTCGACAATGACAGTTCGTTTCACAAGATGGCTGCCGCGGGTGTTTTTACCGCCTTTTCGTGATTCGTGCAGCACGCTCCATAGAGAAAAGCGCAAGAGACATGAATACTGCTGCGCTCGCAAGGAAAACCGATAAGTAGGTACCTAAAACGATCACGTTAAAAACTCATATCACAAAGCGGAAGTCATACTGCAAAGTACCTACATACATGCATATTACAACTACTCCCGCTTTCCCTTATCCGAACCTAATGGTGCATAGATGGCTTTGGCATTTCGCATTAGTACACCAAGTTTAGTGAATCTTGTAATTTGTTACAGCATGAAGGCAAAATGATTGCGTTATTACGGTATACTCATATATTTATTGTTTTAGTTAAGTTCGCTAAGCTGAAACCATAGATATCACCGATAAATAATTTTTATGACTACAAAGAATGGTGAAAGTGAAGACGTCAAAATGGCGACCAGCAAATCTAACCTCGAAATGTAAAACGGAACATAGCGGCCTTCAAAGCATGATCTACGAGAATAAAATAATTACTGCACAGCAATAAAAAAGTTTAAAATAACGTTTGCGGATGACTATTGCATTGGGATTTAAAACGGTAAATTGACAAATTTACTTATTATAATTATTGACATATTTTTAGAGAGTAGAAGTCGAGGAAGGCCGAGATCAAGACATGGCATTATCAAGTACAAAACAAGTCAAAATTGAAAGTGGACCCTAAATGGCGTTATGGTACGATTAGTCGTTAGATTATTAAATGTGTTGTAATAAATAAATATATATGCGATGGGGTATTTTTATAAACAACTGATATTTTACGATGATGTTATTACATGATGAAGATAATATTCGTATACCGTGTTTCACGATATTAACTAAGTACATGGTATTCTGAGATAAAAACAATAAGTGTACGAGGCATTTCGTAAAAAGTGACCTACTGACTTCGTAAAGTGAGGGGCCTAGGGTCATACCCACATTCAAATTAATTTTATCTAAATCTTTGGTCGTATTTTAAAAATTTGATTTTAGATTAGATTAAACGAATTTTTATTCATATAGAAATAATGATTTGAGCATTAGCTAGGTTCTAGATAATGCCGATAAAACGCCTGCACATTATATTAAAAGTGCAAGATCACAAAGTGTACTACACAATTAAGATATTCATCCAGTAGATTAAACGTTATAATGAAGTAGTAGTATAGATAATGCCGATAAAATAATTATGGGATACAAATTTATTAACATCCAGTAGAAAAGATGTGTAGTATACAAAGACAAATAAACTACAGAAGGAATTTTTTTTTTCAATTTTTTTTTATTTTTTTATTTACACTAACGCAAAATGTAAATTTAGGTGTAAATTGGCGGATGAGTTTCTTCTAACCAATTTCCACAAATAAACCAGGTTCTTCCTATTCAATTTTAAAAAATTTTCAATACCTTTTAAATTTTAAAAACTTCCAAATAGTAGTTAATTATGAGAAATGGATATAAAAAATTCGTGAAATTGCTGGGGTCAACGTTGTAACAAAAAAAAAAATTGTGACCAGAGACATATTAAGTTAACACTAGACAAGCTATTTCAAATGAAACTGTCAAAATTTTATGTTCCATTTGTATTTTGCAGTGAAACAAAGACAACTACATCTATCTTCCACTGTCTTATACATTTTAACCATTCGGTTTCCCTCCTCTAACAAGTTGAAATTGAGACAATCGTCTAAATCTGGACGTCTAAGAATGAGTTGCACGCAGTAAATCCTTGATTCCTATTCCTATATTCCTTCTATACCGTCCTCTATCCAAAATACCAAATTATCTATGGCACTTCGCGAGTAGTCTGAAAATTACAACAATAACGCAGCCGCTACAAAAACCCGCACGCATTTCGCAAACTCACTTACGTATCTTAATCTAAACGCATCTTATAATCGCATTCTCATAAAATCAACTTTGAACTCTGTAAAACCTTCATCCATTGTATTGAAATCTTGTGATCCGTTTTGTGTTTTGTGATGTTATTTTGAAGTGAAGTGCAGGACAGAAGATCTCCTCCCATTTCCAGTCTCCATTATACCAAGGTAGGGGCAATTTTCTATTGAATTGACTGGTGTAGGTCTCCTAGCATCGCCTGGGAGCTGAGTCTTTCGTTCTGCCTCTTTCTCCGCCTTATTCATACTAAAATTCTATCACGCATACGACTCTCTCGTTTTCAAGAATAATCGACAAAAATCGCGCTTCAGCTGCACCAATACTTATACTCAAATATTTTAATTTTAGGGCTGCTTTCTATGCCTCAAAGCAGGAAACAAGTTGTGCTGGAGTAGGATTCGAACCTAAAGATTCTAATCCGGAGTCCCCGAATCTACCACTAGACATTACTATATTCATCTTCTTATTTTTCCAATCCTGTTTCAATAAAAATGTTGGTTCAAGGTTAAGTCTTTAAAAAAACAATTTTTAAAAGATCTCAGAAGCCTTGAATGGTTACGAAATGACATGGGCTTGTATTAATTAGTATTAATATAACTTTACAGAAATTGTTCTGTAATACTTTCATTTCCTTGACAGCCCAGGTCAGTTACAAGCTTAACATGATTTCAGAAAACTAATTGATTAATGAAAGTTATTTTGAATAGTTTATTTAACCACGCGACTGATTAACAATTCGTCGGTAAAGATAATATATATTTACTAATTATACTAAATCCAATCAACATATTTTTAAACGCTTGTTGTAGGAGCATTTTTATGTATTTATTTATAAACAGATTCAAAACAAAAATACTGATAATCAAGAGTACCTTCATATATTTATGTGTAATTATTGATCATACATACGCATATGAAATTTTAACAGAATTTATATGTATATTTAAATTGTTTTGTCCGCTTCGTAGCATAGTGATTGCGCATTTGGCTACCGTGCATCAGGTCGCGGGTTTGATTCCCGTAGGGGGTCAAGATGAAATATAGTTAATTACATGTGATTTTCATATTAATATTTCATATGTGATACCTTGAACTGGCGCTGAAGCGTAAGTCTTCTCTCCCTGATCCGCACCCAATGGTGCATAGGGCACTGCATCGGTACACCCAGTTCAGTGAATTATGATCATAAAAATCTTACATCACCAATCTTATACATGGTGTAACAAAACTCATAGTACAACCCGAAAACTGGTGAATCTACATCCTATTTGGAGATGATTGTGTAAATTATGACTTTTTAATCTGAGCTTGAAAAAAAAGCAGATTAAGTAAAATTGATCATATTCTTATTAAAACGCGTTTTTTTATTTTATTTTCTTTATGGATAGTATTAATTTGACTAAATACATGATATTTGTAGACGATTAGCAAAAAATCTAAAAAAAAATCGTACTCAATTTTCTCGAAAACTAAGGGTCAAATCAAAAAAATTTACTCTTCAAAATCGACTCCAAATATGATGTTGATTCACTGGTTTCCCGCTTGTACATCGAGTTTTGTTACACCCAGTATTATGCTTCAAAAAGGTTTCATTGGTCAAACACTAAATGGGCCATAAAAATGGGAACATCTATGCGAAAAATACCGTATCTAAACGTGAAACATCACGTAATTTATTCAAATTTACAAGCCATCAGAGTCACAAAGCCGAAAGATACGGATATGGGAGGAATCGAATCAAAATCCAAACCTGTTTATTAGCCATATAAAAAATGCTAGTGTATTAAAATAAATTTGAAAGAACAGTTAGCCCAAGTATAGTATATGGCGGACGTCCGCGTGTAAGCTAACCAAGTGCCCGATCATGGATCTCGATAAGTCCGAGTTACCTCCGCTGACGATAAACACATAACCTATTTTTCTCCCCGGAAAAGGATATCGATTGCTGAGAAAATAATAATAATAACAGTCTGTTTCTATTAACCAACATTTTTAGCCAAATTAATTTGAAACTTTTTGAAATTGCACTGCGTTGGTTCACCAAGGTATCGTTTGTTACATAAAGACAAAACAGATTGTCAAAAATATGTACAAATCTTTTATTACTCGGAAAAAAAATCGAAAAAGGTCGAAAAATGTCATCAAATGTGAAACGTTCTGTGAGGATTCATACTAATGGAACTTTTGAAATTTGTCCGTTATCAGATGATGGGCGGAATGGGAAATGTTGTAATACATCAAGTGGCCACTTAACCCAGCCAATGTCATATCATAAGCCCTGTAAACGCCTAGATAATCCACATTCGTTTCCAGAGTTTCTCTGTCTCTGTTGGGATATCAAAAATATAGAAAAAAACGATTTTATTTTTATCGACGATGCCAGGTAACTTTGTAGACATAATACGTACGTTGATTGAAAAATTGCACACAGTTCAATCAGGTTGTTAAACCTGACTATGTAAAAAAACTTTGTGTAAATCTTGAATTCCTCAAAAAGTCGATTTTGTTTTTATCGAACGTGTAGATAACTCTGTAGTTACGCATTCATGATTCCAGTTCTGCGCTTGCAACTTGTTCGCAGCGATTCTATCTCTTACATTTATATTTCAAGGGGAACCCGTAGCCCGTTAGTGTTTTTACCGTTAGCTTAGCTTGTAGCTGGTAGTTAGTGGTTTCTACCCAGGCAATTCTAGGATTACACTACTGTACACTGGAGACTATATTACATGGAGCATTGTATTTAAAATTAATACATAAAACAACTGTCTAACCATCACGCCATTTCCCAGAAGGATCAGGGAAAGATGATATGATGCCATACCATTCTGTCCTGACACTATTCCTTGCTTCAAATTCGTACATCTTCTCATCCAATCACGACGATTATTCCGACTTTTCACGTGAACACTCGTGCAAGTGTTTGTTTTACCTGATTACGCCATGTCTTCCTCGACTTCTCTACACCCAGGCACACTCGCATCATAGATTCTTTTAACCGTTCTTTCATCATTCATTCGTTCTACGTGGTCTTTTACGGTGGTTCAATAGTTACATAAAATATTTTTAATTAATTAATTGATAACAGCTGGAAGTCGACATCCCAAGAGGCAGCCTGTAAAGCGCACTTTATACGAGACAGAAAACTGTACAGTTTGCTAACTGTATGAACATACGATAATAACTTAGGATATCGCTTAAAAAATAAACACATTTAGCGTGTCTTTTGACAGACTGCACAGTTTCACAGAATCAGAAACTGCACGAGAAAGTGCGTTTAACGAGATAAATATCTATGGACCCTCAGGTCAAATTTAAGAAAAAAAAATAGGAAGAAATAAAAACATTGTGAATCAAATATAAAAAATTAAAAATATACTCATATAAAAAAAATTAAAAATTGTAAAACGAACTCCCTCTCTAAACACAAGTATCCACTTTATTAGAGAGGTAGAAACGTTATGTCAAAATTTTTGTATATTACCAACAAAATGTTAAGATATATTATGTTTTGTAACAGATTTTAATTTCGAAAAAAAAAAAATAAATAAATAAATTAAAAAAAAACAAAAAAAATGTGTATTTATCTTATCAATTTAATTAAATGCATAACTATTGTGATGAATGTAGGTTGTAGGTACAATGTACAAGCAAGCCTAATAAGTATAATAATATTACATGAACATCAAAAGGGTAAATGGATTCTAATTTGCTATTCCTTAGAGTGTGAGGATCGGGCGGGATACATCTGATGTGGACCTAAGGAGCTTCTGATGACGGAAAATCACGGAATACTAATAAACAATTGACAGACAAAAATAGCCTTCCGATCATCGAGAAAGGTTAAGTATTGAAATTTTCGAAAAGTTTGCTTCCTTTACCTTGCGTTGAAAATTTTCAGTGTGCTTTAAGGATTTTATGGGTAAAGGTTAAATTAATCCTTAAAGTTTAATTCAAAATCCAACATATTAAAAAAAACAACAAAAAGTTTTCTATCTTTCGGATTTAAAAAATAATGTCAATTTTTCTCTCTTAGCCTGTCTATAGATCGGCGGCCTCTGTAGCGTAATTGCTAAGATGCTCCTCCACATTCATACATCTTCTCATGCACGCACGTCGATTATTCCGACTTCTTACATGCCCACTTGTTTTACTTGATCATGCCATGTCTTTCTCGGCCTTCCTCGACTTCTACATCCAGGCACAGTAGCATCATATATTTTTTTAGCCGTTCTTTCATTATCCATTCGCTCTACATGACCGAACCAACGTAAAAGACCTGTCTTAGTTTTGTCGATAATGCTTATCTCAGCCTCGCATTCTGCTCTATTTTCAATTAATTTAAATGATTTATTGTGGTTACCATCCGATGCCCACCTCCTTTCTATGGACACAGTACCTACGTATAATGATACATCTCAGAATGATAGGTTTAGGCTGTTCTCATATAATATCTGTGTTCTTTGTTCCACTTGCGCTAGTTTTCAGTACACGCGAAATTAGGCGAAGGAACCTGTTTCTTCACAGACTACAGGTGTCAGCGTTTAGTTTACATCACTCCTTACTTTTGATAGCTTTTTTTACATTCAATCTAACGGTGTATCAGTTATATAGTCGCAGCTCTAACATGCATAATATATATATTTTTGCAATTCATTGAATTGTCCGTGGAGTAGCGATAGAGCGTTGGGCTGCCATGCATGAGGTCGCGGGTTCGATTCCCGATAAGGGTCAATATGAAATATTTATTTGAAAGCAAATTGTAAACAAATTATTAAGTTTCACTGCACCTGGTATATAAATGCAGTGCCCTATGCACCATTGGGGGCAGATAAGAAAGGGGATAGAAATTGTGTGATATGGATAGGTGAAAGCATAATGAAACATGAAGTATTATTTAATTTTGCTAGATTTAATCGACCATCTTGATTCCTTTTTTTTAAAATCTGCTGTCTAGTTACAATTTTTTTCTTTTTCATTATCATACTATATTCGCTTCCTATGTGGAGCATATGGATTCCACAATCTACCTCCATGCCAAGCGGTCGGCCGCCTGTTTCCGCGCTTCCTCCCAAGTCAGGTCCACGTCCCGCAGTTCCGACGTAAACTGCCGACGGATTGTCAACGTGTTACTTTATTCATAGATATGTTTTTTCTTTTATATGTATCAATGACGATATTTAAAAAAATATTACCATTATTATTTAAAAAACCTACTTTTCATACGAGTGATAGAGCATATAAAAAGCTGTTAACATTTTTCATTATTCACTGTTTATAATAATGACTTAAATTTTAGATTTCCTCAAAATCGATAACATCTCAATAGTAGAATGCTTGGAAAGTATCCGGCGATCACAGTTTACGATAATAATCGAGTTAACAAATCGACAAACCAACAGTGGCATTCGACGTAAATCACCGTAACTGCGGTCAGTAGCGACGATTTACGATATAAAATATTATTATGCAGAGCGAAAGTGCAATTTGTAATGTCAGTAAACTCAAGTGCATAACATGAAAGAGAAGTAAGCGGTGAATTAACTAAGCAATAAAACTACCTGGCACACGACGAAATTGATTAACATTAGATTAATTAATTTTTTTAACTTGCTTGCACTCTTAAAAATTACACGTTCTTGGAAATACGCGTTTGACAGCCTAGCAGTGTAACGATAGCGCGCTGTTGCTCGATCACAGATCAGTACCGACTCGGTAATAAGCGACGTGATAACGATTTCTTACCCATGGATGTTTAACGTTTTCGCGATCACAATGGAACACGCGTTAAAAGTTATCGATCGGAATTATTAAACGAGCGCATACTAGTCGCGAGCCATTTCCGAGATATATCTTATTCGCACAAATCTTCATTCAATCTTTATTATAATTTAGCCGGTTTTCGGCAAGCCAAATATTGAGAAAAGCAGTCGACATAATAAAAAATCAGACAAGCGCGATGATTTGACGTTTGACGTAAGGCCGCGATATAGCGTAGATCGGCTCCGCTCGGCTCAGATCGTCAATCCTCGGCTCAGCGATCGCGGTATTGAACGGTATGTCATTGTGATCGCTCAAATCGTTAGCGTTAGCACGTGATTAGCACGCTTTTAACTACGTCGATAGTTATCTGTGCTTGAGCTACTGGGCTACCTTACATAGGGTCGAAGGTTCGATTGCCGATGGGGTTAAAGTGAAATATTTATATAAAGTGAAATCAAGGTGTACCAAAGTAGTGCCCTATGCACCACTGGATGCGGATAAGGGAGGAAAAATAAGTAAGTAAGAATGATTCAAGGCTGTGAAGATAATCAAAATTTCCTACTTGATATTCCTCAACGTTTAATTAATATTTTAAATCTCTTTACTATGCTACTTAGCAGAAGTCGTGCAGAAATCACTACTCATAACTTGTAATGTCTGTACTTTTTTTTAACAAAAAAGCTTTGCCATTAAAATCATCGTTCATTACAAAACCATCAGTGCAATCTGTTTGTAAATTTGATAATTAATAAGCGAGATACAACCATTTATAGTTTTTATTCCATACCCGATCGGTGACGTCACCGTTCGCTTTTCTTACAAATTTTTTACAAAAATCAAACTTTAAATGATTGTATCTCGCTTATTAATTACACGATTTGTAAACGTATTGCACCGATGGTCTTGTAATTTTTAGCTTTATTTTTCTGCATTCACAGAAATTTTTGGTTGTCAAAACAAGTTGTGAGTAAGAAAAATACAGCAAATGCTTCTCCTGAAAAACGAGACAATTTTTTTCAATTTAAAAAATCTGATGTTATTTAATTTTGTCAAGCTTCTTTTTCATAAACTGTACAGACATAATAAATTGCACTTTCGCTTTGCTCTTTTTATGTCGTTAAACGTCGCTACTGATCACAGTTACGATGATTTACGTCGAATACTACTGCTAAAATAAAATAAATTATAAGTAGGGGAAATTTTAATTTTCGTTAATTTTATCTACTGTATTGCAATATTTATTAAGTCATTCGATTTTTTTTTAAATTTTGTTGAAAAATAATTAAAACATGTAAAAGGCACTAGGTGATAAAAATATTTTAGCACTATTTGATAAAAATAAATAAAAACAGCTTAAAATGCTACTCGTGAAAAATGAGAATTCTAGAGATAAAAGTTGCTTTTTACAGATATTAAATTTCGTCATCTTGGAATTGCAAACATCGCATCGTCTACTTGACAGCATCTGTGCAGTGCATTGAATAGAGATATAATTCAGGGCAGCCTTTATGGAGCAAGATCTGAGCAATTTCGGTAGAAAAATAATATAATAGATAGTTATACTATAAGTCACTCTTCCGTAACGCCGAAATCACTTGAATGAGAGCGAACTACTGTGTAGGGTTGACACTGCACATTACAGCTGTGTAATTATAAAAATTTAAAAAAACAAATGAAAAAATTGTATTTCTACCAGTACGTCGCATTTTTGAATCCAATAAAATAAAAAATATTTTGACGTGATAACGTCTAATAAATCGATGAACGCCGGCTGCACACACGAAAAAGCATGACTCGTTCCGCCTGAGCCGAGTGTGCAAGCGAGAGCGCTGAACAAGCGATAGAGAGGCACGATCGGCCTAAGCGTTCGCGTTCGGTTTGTGACGCATCTATCTCTCTGTCACTCCATCGGCAGATGCGTCCGAGTAGAAGGGAGACAGCAGCAGCACACAAGCTACAAAGTGAAAGTGAAATTAACGAGCGCAAAAAAAATGATAATTTATGGCAAAAAATTAATTTTCAATTAACTCCTGCTTTGTATTTTACAAAATAATGATAATTCAGTAATAATAATTCAATTCAATTCATAAAAGTATGCTATTTTTCATCAATGTTTCTTATGACGTTATCACGTAAAAATTATCGTCCGTAAACCGACTTTACAGACAGCCAAAAGTTTTTTTAATTAAGAAATATTCCATATTTTTTAAATTACAATACACAAAATAACACGCAAACGATGTTTGAAAAACAATATAAGTTTAAAATTAGAAAATTGAAGCGAGTTTAATTTTTATACCTACCTATCCATAACTATGTACATTTTAATTTTTCTAGTAACCGGCGTTCCAATGTCATGTTCTGCGAAGAAAATTGCATTTTCGTTCAACTTTTTGCGCCTCGCTTCAAAATGGCATGCATAATTTTAGACTACCTCGTAATAACTTAAGTTTATTAACAAATGGAAACATAAACATATCAAAAGCGTTTGCACATCATCTATCTCCAAATTAAAGCACTCAGTTTTTGTTGAAATACTACGCTACACAAAACATCTTTTTGCGTTGATATTTGGCAGCCCTGATTATGAATAAAGATTTTTTCACCGAAAAATCAAACACCGGTAGGTACGTGGTACAAGAACGAGCGAGGAGAGAAAGTCCACAACGGAAAGTTAGCCGAATCTCGTTTATTTCGTCACTTTTTATCACCGCAATCGATAATGGCCATTAGCATAACATAGCCAACATTTTGAAAGTTCCCTCAATCGTAAATTCTACATTTTATTGTAATTTGATGTTCAATGGCTCACATAGCAAGCGTCTATGTAAAACATACTGTATTTTCGTATAATATTATTGATCTCGTCAAGTTACCTAAGATTCATTACAAATTGGCGAATTATCATAACGCTTAGGAACAATCACCTAACCTTCACCTGATTAAGGATCATGATGGAACATTATTTTATTTTTATTGTATTTATTTAGTACTATATAATTTATATAGACTAATATTATTTATGTATAATACATTACACTTAATTTTTTTCTACCTATTCTTATCCTAACATAGTACATTTTTAAATTAAGCTATAATATTATACACAAATATTTTTACAAAATTTACTAAATAAATTTACATTTTGTTAATTTCTTATACCATCCGGAATCTCCTCATACATTTTAATGCCCTTTTAGGTACATCAGACAATTC
>JAGVSP010001563.1:0-59421 GCA_022494985.1 Micrasema minimum
GGAAGGCACAGCAATGATGCTGATAATATAATTAGAAATCTTTTAAGAGCCTTCACTACCCCTGTTCTCTCTTTTGGCTGCGATTCATGGCACCTCCCTAGGGGTCCAAACAGCAGTATTTCGAGTTTAAAGAATAGGTGCCTTAAAAAAAAAAAAAGGTTTTTAGTGGGTTGATTTTGTAAAGAACACATAGGTAAGGCAACTGATTAAATAATCTGAAGGAGAAAACATGTGTCCATAGTCATAAGACGATGGCAATTTAGCTGTCTTGCCCATACTTTAGAAATGTCCTCCGAGAGCCTTGACAATGATTTATCAAGCTACTGGCTTACTAAATATCCTGAAATAATATCGATTTGTCTGCAAATACAATCCTGAATTTCAATTATGTTTGTTTAAAACCAGTTCATTTAACATAAACCAGGAATGGCATTCAAAAGTACCTACTGTTAAGAAGATTCATCATTTTATGGAACATTCAATCAAATAAAAATCTGATATTATTGATATCTCAACAGAGACAGAGAAGCTCTGGAAACGAATGTGGGTTATCTAGGCGTTTACAAGGGCTTATGACCTGTCATTGGCTGGATTAAGTGGCCACTTGACGTAATTACAACATTCCCCATTCCGCCTGTCATCTGACAACCATGTATGACAAATTTTTGAAACCTGTATATATCTAAGATGTAATGAACAATCCACTTGCAAGTTGTTATTTCGACAGATTTCGAATATTTTTAATATTATTTCTCTATAGTGACATCTATTGAGAATATTGTTTAAGTATTTTTTTGGGCGATCTACTTTATTGGTGTAAGTAAGGTTCGAATCTGAACTTTATTACCTACTAGCAGACGTCTGAAGATGTCTCTTCAATTTTTTTTTTTTTTTTTTTATTTTAACCAGTAAATATTTTTGAAAATAATAATCTTACTATTTGTTCGTTTATCCAATTTCCAGATGACAGAACTGTCAAGCGATTGCTCTCAATCAACAAGTTCAGCGTTGAGAAGACGAAGAAGAAGGTGGACAACATGTTCACAGCCAGAAACGCGATGCCAGAGTTCTTCAGCAACAGGGACCCGTGGAGGAAGAATATCTCACAGGCTTTTGACGCTTTTGAATGGATGATTGTCCCAAAGGCAACCGCCGGGAACTACAGAGTACAAATTGTGAGGTAATAAAAAAATAGGAATTTGATGACAAAGTTTCACGGCCTTTAGGAAACAGACGATGATGCGTTATTATGCCGTGTATTTGGGTTTTTGTGTTGACAACTTTTCGGAGTTCACAAAACGAAAAGCCGAGTAGGTTAAATACGTACAATTTTAATATGACATCTCCACAGAGACGAGAAGTTTGGAAGGGAATATGCATATCTAGGCGCTTTCAGGGCTTATGAACTGTCATTGGCTGGGTAAAGTGGCCACAACATTCCCCATTTCACCTTGTATTTGATATCCATATCTGCCAACTATCAGAACTTGTATATATACAGTGAAATGGCGCAACGCTTCACATGTGAATACTCTCTGTCACCCATTGAGGAAATTGCTAAGCATTTTAGCAGAAACCTTTATGATTGCAAGTGAGATTCTTACCGAATTATATCACCTACTAGGAAACGTCTGAAGACGAATCTTCAATTTGTAATGCGAATAACTTTTACCAGCTAATTTACGCCTAGATACCCATATTCCCTTCAAAATTTCTCGTCTCTGTTGAGATCTTAAATTGTAATTGTTACCACTTAATGGGTGAAATCGTGTTTTTATCTACAAGTATTTGGACACACTCAAAATGTTGTTTATAAATACATTTTTTCTTGTGCTTTGACGCTGAAGTAATATTGTGGTTTTATTTGAGTGGGACAAACAAAGCGATTTTATTGATTTTTAACCTGTTTTTCAAGCCATTAGCACTGCCTATTTAATTTGCTTACGATGCAGATATGTTTAAACAAACTTATCAAATGTCACCTTTTTTATAAAATTATTTTAATTAATAAATAAACATTTTTTAGCCAAATAAAACATTGTTATATGATTCACTTTATTTAAAAAATGCTCACTAGAAAAATTGAACTGAAAAAATACTTAAAATGCTATTTAGTAATAAACAAGTATCTAACGATTTTTTTCCTTTAAATTTTAAATAATGTACATATATTTACATTTAGAGAATACCAGATTCTTCATTTGCAGTATAACCTGCATTGCTAAAAAATATTTTAAATTTCCACCCTGATAACAAAACAGATGCTAGAAGTTTGAAGTAAATATGGATTAATTATTAGACAGTACAGTACGTATGATAGATTAACGGTAATATTTCAAGGCAATATTACATGACAAAGCACCAATTAAGAGCATACTACACCACAAACATGACTCGTGGTCGCTTTCCCATACAAACGTATTCCTCGATTTTCTCCCAGGTATTAAACATTATGACTTTGTTTTTTCTGACGCATTTTGGATATCGACCAGATGCGTGTTTGTATTGTCTTATTTTTAAAATATTTTATTTGTAAAATTATGGTATGGTAAGAGAACACTTCAGTACAGTATACCAAAAATATGTAACATGCTACCAAGAAGTATTGAAAAAATAAATAATTTTTCAAGCTTTAAAGAGAGACGCGTGCTGAGAACTTGGTTGCTAGAGCGCGAATTATTATATTGAGTTTTAGAATTGTATTTTTATTTATATGTATTAAATTTTTTTGTGCGCTAGGGTATGTATTGTGTACTTTCATTTTTAGTTGAATTTGTATTTATGCACCTACTGACGAGTTGCAGTAGGCAACTCAGTAAGACATGTATTGTTTTCTTTTATGTATATATTGAAATAAAAAAAAACAAAAATAATAAAAAATAAGACCATACAAACACGCATCTGTTGCTCGATCACAGATCACTAGCGACTCGGTAATAAGCGACGTGATAACGATTTCTTACCCATGGATGTTTAACGTTTTCGCGATCACAATGGAACACGCGTTAAAAGTTATCGATCGGGATTATTAAACGAGCGCATACTAGTCGCGAGCCATTTCCCGAGATATGTCTTATTCGCACGTATATTCATTCAATCTTTATTATAATTTAGCCGGTTTTCGGCAAGCCAAATATTGAGGAAAGCAGTCGACATAATAAAAAATCCGACAAGCGCGATGATTTGACTTTTGACGTACGGCCGCGATTTCGCGTAGATCGGCTCCGCTCGGCTCAGATCGTCAATGCTCGGCTCGGCGATCGCGGTATTGAACGGTATGTCATTGTGATTGCTCAAATCGTTAGCGTTAGCACGTGATTAGCACGTTAACTACGTCGATAGTTATCTGTGATTGAGCTACTGGTCAATATCTAAAAAGTGTAAAAAAATTATTGCTCCAATGTTAAATTCTACGGAGAAAATTAAGGAATACGTTTGTACGGGGAAGCGGCTGCGAGTCACGTGGTGTAGTATGCTCTTAAGTGCACTGCACAACGTAGAAAGTAAATTTCTGAGGATATCAAGAGGGAGGAAACAAGTATTTGAAATGTTTATTTTGTATTGTGTTTCTAGGATAAGTGACGGCGACCCTGAGGAGTACCACGCCCAAAGCGCCTTCACAGCGGCCTTCATGATCGCTGACATCAGGATGGCACTGGACATAGTCCTTGGAGACATCTACATCTGGGACTTGAGCAACCTGAAGTTCGGACATGCTGTCAAGATCTCCCCCGCCATGCTGAAGAAATGCATGTTCCTTATAGAGGTAATGTTATATTTTGTTTTATTAACCGATGGTCATTTACTGGGGGGTGGTCATATACTGGTGCTTCGACCCTACTACCGAACAAATAAAAAATATAAATATTTTAAATGGTGATTTAAATCTTAGGCAAGATTTTTAAGAAAAATGGATTTTTGCTTTGAATTATGTCTGTAATTAATTTTTAAAATATCATTATCACGATTTCCCGCCCAAAACAAGTCATTATAAGGTAAGATGCGTCAATTAATATTTTAACCTAGTTTTGATCTAGGTAGCGCCAAAATTAAAAAAAGTATCACTTCTCTGGTTCCATGCATCAACTATAGTAAATATAATCAATTCGACTACTTTTTGTGCGCTTAGAGACGGGTGCTTTTAAGCTTCCGTTTGCGGTCAATCCGTTTTTTAATATTTTTTAAGACGAATCTTTTGAATTTAATTTTTTTTATTTTTCTCATAAAAATTTCAAATATTCATTACTATTTACAAATAAAGTTCACCTTTCTATTGTAATCAGGATTATTCTTAATTTATTAATAAACATAAAGTTTATTTTAAAAAATGCAATATCCATTAACAACTTTATTATTTAGATGGTGATGCAGATGAAGCGCGATGTTTGTCGATTATTATTTGACACAAGAAAGCTGTATGCGTGCGAGAATTTAAGGGATGAATAAGGCGTAGAAAGAGACCGAGCTACTTTACCAAAATAACGTCAAGAAAACACAACACAGATCACAACGATTTTTACTAGCAACACAATTACACAATGGATGCGGTGTTTAAATAGTTCAATTTATTTAATGTTAATTGAATGAGAAAAATGCGTGATCGACAGATAGATGCGTTTATAAGATGCGGGTCGCGAATTTGTTACAACTTTTGGACTACCCGCGAAGTGCCATAGATAATGGGTTTTGTGGATAGAGGACGTATATAGACAAGGAATGTTGAAGTAGGCACCAAGGATTTACTGGGGCAACTTGTTCCAAGAATGACTAGCACAAATCATCACCAGCAACGTCCCGAGAAACCAAACCCATCGGCCAAACCAGACGGAATTTTCTAACTTTTAGGGAAAATATTATAATCCTACTGTTTTATAAGTCTCATTGTACACTCGGCGTACATAAACAGCTTACTTATATATTAATCGTGGTGAAAAAATGAAAACCTATTTTTTTGTACCTACGTAATTAATTAAAAAAACTATTTATTCATAAATGTCGGTATAATATTTTCATTATTTTGTGTCATTTATACCTTATAGCGAAACTTAAAAGACATTGGAGTAATTTAATCAAACTATTAAGTATTCTAGGTCTTATGAGAGTTCACACGACCTTCAGAATACAGGTTGTGGATTCTATTAGTTTTTTAGATTTTACACGTTTTTGATACTAAAATTTCGGAGTATATTTCATTGTCCTTCATGTAACTTTTCTTGTATAAAGCTTCAATGACCTCTTATCATTTTTTTTCTTATTCTAATAAACCAATCAAAACTGTTATCTCCAAGCTCAATATCATAACTTAGATGGTGTTTTCCAGCGCTGCTACGGAGCGACGATAGCTGGTCTCCACATCCTGAACCTCCCTCCCTACGCCGAGTTTTTGATGATGGCCGTGAAGTCAGCTCTGAAGAAGAAGGTGGCTGACAGACTGTTCGTCCACAAGAACTCGGAAGAACTCTTCAAACACGTTCCCAGGGAGTACATTCCTCTGGACATGGGAGGTAACTTTCCTAAGACTTGCAAGGAATTAGCAGGTAATAATTCATTCAATTTTTTACTTACTGTCTCTACTGTTGATTTGTTCTGGTTTTGAAAAAAAAATGTTATTCATTTCCAGACGACATCAAAACAGTTGTTAAGTCTACCGAGTGGCGAGACTGGTTTCTGGAGTCCTCAACCCTGAAGACGGATGAGAGCAAGAGGTGTGGGCAGTCAGAGACCCTGGTGGACGACCTGCTGGGACTTAGGGGGACCTTCAGAAAATTGGACATTGACTAACTCTTCTAGGGACACAAGGGAATTATCAGAAAAGCTGACATTGACAAAATCTTTTAGGACTTGAGAAAACCCTCAGATAACATTGACCGATTATTTAAGGTTTCAGGAGACGTTTTTGAAAATTGGACATCGACTAATAAATTCAGGACTTAGAAGTCATATCACACCACGTGACTCGCAGCCGCTTCCCATACAAACGTATTTCTCGATTTTCTCCTTGGAATTTAGCGTTAGAGCAACGATTTTTACAAACATTATTTAGATATTGACCAGATGCGTGTTTTAGTGGTCTTAGTTTTTTGATATTTTATTTTTTTAAAGGGATAAACAAATGATTAAAAAAATAATAACTTTTCCTGGTTGAAAAAAATTCAGTGGAGTTCAATTTTAAAAATCAATAAAATAATAAGCATTGTTTTTCGAAATCAATTTATTTAACACAACATATAAAAAAGATAAACTAAACACAATTGAAAAATTATTTTGTTTATGTTTTTTTTTACAAAGTTATGCAAAAAAGTATTTAAAAAAAAAATTATACTTACCTGCTCTTAAAATATTAAATAATCTTATCACGAAATCTTGCATTGGAAAAACAAGAATTATTATTTAAAAGGTTAGGTTAGTGAAAACAACATTATGAAATATTCAGTGTAAATAAAATTAATAAATTTAGTAACGTAGTGAAAATTACGTTAAAATTAAAAATGGTTTATACAATCAGCAAAACTTTTTTGATAGAACTTAAGTGAAGAAAAAAAATTAATTTTTCATACATATTACATTTATATTTTCTTACAAGTAAAGGTTTGGTAACAAACACCGTCGTAGAAAGGAGATATACTCAGACTTTCATTTATCACTAAATTATTGCTAAAAAATAATAACTATTTAATTGAATATCATAATTATAAATATTATACAATAACAACGTTCAAAAACCAAATATCACTTTTCCATTCCTTATTTCTAAAGGTGCAAAATGTAATTGATCTAAGTGCCAAAAAAAAAATTAGTTTTTGAAATTTACTTCTGGAAAAAACGATATCAAGAATTTTACAAGTTTTGACAGTATTAAAAAAACGGGATTAACGAATGGATGTTTATTAAGGAAGTTTGTCAGGATAGAGTGGTGTGGCGTTCTAAACCTGAATTAGCTATTGTTGAGTGATCCTGTTTCTTAAAATAAGTAATAATATCATTTATTGCTAAAATTATCAATGCATTTGATAAATTTTCTACATTTTGAATAAATAAGCAGGCGGGTAATAGGTTTGCGTGAAAATTTCTAAAATAATATGATTGAAAAGCCTTTACGATCTTAAGAATAGGCGGGTAAAGTAATAATTCAGAAATATTTCTACACAATCAGCTATATTTACCGTCTAGACGTTCATATTGATTTATATATTTTTATTAAAAGCTTTAAACCGAAATTCTATAAAACCTCAAATCATTAAGCACAATTCATTACCGTTTTGAGTTAGGTTTAAAAACCCATTCGATGTTTTTATTTAGTTATGTTTTGTACTAATAAAATAAAAGTCAAATGCCTAAGTGAGTTTACAAAAGTAATTATCAGCTAAAATACAGAAATAACAAAAAACATAACAACCTTAAATTAAAATACAAATTAAACAAAATATTGAAATGATATGGAAAGAATCCACATCACAATAAATAAAAAGGATAATGAATGGATACCAAATTACATTAATTTAAACAATTTATACGACACTCCAGCACGCCCTAAGGCCAGAATAGTGACAACATACTAAACTGTAAATTATTTGTAATTTGTTACATTTGAAATGTCCGCCTCGTAGCATAGTGGTAGCGCATTTGGCTACCGTGCATGAGGTCGCAGATTCGATTCCCGTAGGGGGTTAACATGAAATATTTATTCACATTTGATTTTCATATTAATATTTCATGTGTGATACCTTCGACTGCCACTGAAGCGTATGACCTCGAAGCTGCATGTAATAAAATTATCACTGCACTTGGTGTACCGATGCAGTGCCCTATGCACCATTTGGTGCGGATGAAGATGATTTTTATTCATTTTACGATTTTAATAATAAATAAAAATGCAAGCGAAAATGCACTTAAAAGACATATTTACATTAAAAACAATGTTGTGTCTCGCCATTTTGTTGGTAAACAGTTAAGCTGTTATAGCTCTGTTGCTCGATCACAGATCACTACCGACTCGGTAATAAGCGACGTGATAACGATTTCTTACCCATGGATGTTTTACGTTTTTCGCGATCAAAATGGAACACGCGTTAAAAGTTATCGATCGGGATTATTAACCGAGCGCTTCTAGTCGCGAGCCATTTCCCGAGATATATCTTATTCGCACATATCTTCATTCAATCTTTCTCGAGTGCCGTATTGCATTTAGCCGGTTTTCGGCAAGCCAAATATTGAGAAAAGCAGTCGACATAATAAAAAATCCGACAAGCGCGATGATTTGACGTTTGACGTACGGCCGCGATATCGCGTGCATCGGCTCCGCTCGGCTCAGATCGGCAATGCTCGGCTCGGCGATCGCGGTATTGAACGAATGTCATTGTGATCGGTCAAATCGTTAGCGTTAGCACGTGGTTAGCACGTTTTTAACTACGTCGATAGTTATCTGTGATTGAGCTACTGGGCACCGATCATCAAAATATATGTATTATAATTCGTAGTTGTGACGCGTATATGACGATAAATTTACCGATTACCGTCATATCTAAGTGCAATTCATATCGCGCTATGAATACTCAACTGCACTAACTCAAAAAAGTCATCTTTTTGGAAATCGAAAAAATGTGATTTTATTTCAGTATAGACCTACTGTTTCATTGAAATGGGGATTTTTGAAAATGTAATATCTCGGCATAGGAAAGCGATAGAAACATATTTCTTGAGCAGAAATGTGTTGGTAGGTGTGAGCTGAAACATGATATTCACAGTTCACTTTCGACAAATTAATTACGACTTAGTACAATATGGTATTCATGATGCGATGTATATTTATATTATGTTAATATCGTTGATGCACATTAAATATGTGATGTGTAACCTAAAAGAAAAAAACATGGAATTTAAAACATTTGGACAATTTATTTTTTACTTTTTTTCATAAATCAGAGTAATACTTTTTGTTAAGTGTCTTTAAAAAAACAGAAATGTCTACGTTATCGCATCTAGCCCATCTTTAATGTGCATCGATGCTGATTTTTTGTGCCCAGGAGTCTTCGAACAAGAATTCACTAGAAAAGGCGTTTCCATACAAATTTTCTTTCAAAAAACTTCATCGAATTCCACCGTTCCAGCGAAATGTGTGACGTAGATGTCTAGTGATGACGTAGATGCCTATTGATGACGTAGACCTAGATACGGTAGAATTTTCTAAGTTTGGAATGTCACTTCATTGAAATTTTTGTTCGAAGCCTGGAGCGATATGTCCAAATTTAAAATGGGAAAACATTTAACTAAAACAATTCAAGAATAAAACCATCGAAATAAATACGAAACCCTACAACAAGAAGACCCCGTGAAAAATTAGGAGACCGGAAGCACAACATCCCCCTCCTTCTTCCTCAGCGCCCTCCTCCTGATGTTCTCCGTCGTCTTGGTGACCAGCCACTCGGCCGCGGCGGGGCAGACGGCCTCCAGCCCCGAGACCACGCCCACCAGCAGGTCGTGGGGGCCGTAGCCCGTGGTGGCGCGCCCTCGGCCCACCCTGGCGAGGGCCGAGCCCACGTACGCCTCGGGCGTGGGGGCCATCCAGGTGGCGCGGTGGATCTTGGACATCTTGGTGGCCACGGGTCCCGGCAGCACGCTCTGGATTATCAGACCGTGCTTCTCGTACACGGTGGCCAGGTCGCGGCTCAGCTTGTCCACGTAAAATCTGGAAAGATTGCCATTCAAAATTTGTTAAAACTGGAGGACAGGAGAATTATTTGTGACTTATTTTTATTTATTTATTTATTTATTTATTTATCTACGCCCGTTGGGCATTTACAAATACATAATATTTTATACAGTAGTTTACAGTACTTATATAAATTTGAAATATAATTAAAATAAAACAAAATAAAATTAAAAACAGAAGAGCCAAAAAGAAATAATACGCTGAAAAAAAACTGATATATTTTTCATAGAATCAAAGTAATAATATAAATAGAATAAAATTAAAATAAAGACAAATAATTATTACATAAAAATTATTACAAAAATAAAAATTACATAGAATTAAAGTAATTTATTAAGAAGGACTTGAATCTCTGGATATTGACATTAATAAATCGATTTGACCCGCAATGCTCGTTACCCAACCTGTGTAATCTGGGTATAGGAGAATGAACATAATAGTTAGTTCTACCACTGCCACAGTGGAACAGACTTTTCTGTCTAGTACTAACTGTAGGTACTAAAAACTTTTATTCCACCGAGCAACTCAGGGCAATCGATCGTTGAATGTAAGATATGGTAATTATTAAAAATTTATACAAAATTATTCATTCAATGTTTGATACCCCTGAAATTCTGTCACTTATTAATTTTTAATGTGCCGTCTAGAAATACTCGTTATACCCTGCAATGCTGCGCCAATAATACATCTACGGCATATGGGTGCAATTCTGTCATCAATAGACTCCACAATCTAGGCAATAAGTTTATGCATACTGGCGATACATTCGATGTCAATTTTAATGCCTACAAGTTGGCACTTCTAAATTATTTCAAGGCCGAATGTATCGATTAGTGTGCATATAATTGGGTTTTAAAGTTTAATGTTTTAATGCAATGTTTATTTGATGCTGGATTATTTTAACATTTTTTATGTATATTATGATTTCGTGTATTTGCTATAAATATTTAATATGTAAAAGGCACTGAGTGCCGTTTATCTTTAATAAAATAAAAAAATTAAATAAAATAAAATTCATGTATTCTCAGAAATTCTGATGGATGTAGGTCTGTTCGTACCTGATAACTATCTTCGACAAAGACAGCATCGATTGTTTTACCTGCCAATATGCAGAACCAACCTGCCAATGGTTATGCCTGTTGGTAGAGCAATCTTGTTACTTAATCGTATCACCTCGGATGTCGACTTATTTCACGACAGTGGGTCTTCGTTTAGGAAAGCACTTTCTAACTTTTAATTTTTCTTTCTATACTTTTTTAAATCATTATACCAACATAACTATCTATTCATGTGTGATTAATTATTGAATTGTATTCAGAATGAATTGGATTTTTTTTTCTGTAATATTCTAAATAACTGAAATAAATAAAGGGCGATTGGTGGAAATCTCGGAACAAGAATTGGGTTCTTCCCGATTTTTTATTTTTTATTTCAAAAAATTGATTGAAAAATTACAATATCAAGGGAATTTTTTTTTTATTTTTACGATGTCATATGAACTTTCTAGCGCTTTTTCAAATCACTCGCAAAATCCTTCATTTGCCGCGCATGCGGTGTGACGTCACAGCAATATAGGCGCTCACTTCGTAATGAATTTCACGCCTTTCATGGTGGACGGAAATGACGTCATTAACCAATAACGGGCGTTAAAAATCATTCGTATTTTCGTGTTTTTAAAACATAAATTTATAAATGAAACCAACATTTTTGATCATTGTGTTTTATATCGTTGGAATTGTAAAAATATACTTTAAATATTTATAACATTTTCAAGGATATTCATGCTATCGGGAAGAACCCTATTGTCTAAAAGTACACGCTTTCTAGGGTTAATTTTACAACACCACGTAATACGAAATTCCACTGTCTAAAGACTCCAGCACTAAGGCCAGTACATAAGACGTGTGACGTAAATGTCTAGTGATGACTTAGATGCCTATTGATGACGTAGTGAGTGACGTAGACGGTAACTAGACATCTAGACACGGTAGTATTTTTCAAGTATGAAATGTCACTTTGAAAATTGCATCAAAATGACATAGATTGTGTCAGCTACCTCGTGGTATTAGGAAAAAAGGCAACATAGATATTTGTTAATACATAACAAAACTCTAGGTACAACCCGAAAACTGGTGATTCTACATCATATTTGGAGAAGAATGTGTAATATGGCTTTTTAATCTGAGCAAAAAAAAAATTCCCTTTAAAAAAATATATATTAATCAAAATCAACATGGCCATAACCCGAAATAGAAATAGACTGAGGCTACCGTTTCGTAAAAAATCTAAGTCACAAAATTCGTTAATGCACCGAGCAGTGAAAATGTTTGAAGAAATTCCAGAAGAGATCAAAAAAGAAAAAAAAAGTGTCTGTATTTATGTCTAGGTTAAGAAAATATATTGCAATTAATATTAAATAATTATGTTTAAGGTTTTTCTATTTGCACAAAATAATGAAGTGTTCATATTAGGACATACGTAAAAAAATAGGTATGTACTACTTTTAAATCAAATAAATAAAAATAATAAATAAAAGCTTTCATAAGTACCGCAGATTAAGAAAAATTAGACAAACTCTTATGGAAATACTGCTTTTTATTTTGTTTTCTTAATGGATAGTATGAATTTGACTAAATTATATTTGACGACAATTTGCAAAAATTTTCCAAAAAAAAAAACAACTTCTTTCTCAATTTTCTCGAAAATTATGGGTAAAAAAAAAAATATTCTTCAAAATCGACTCCAAAAATGATGTAGATTCACTGGTTTCCCGCTTGTACATCGAGTTTTGTTACGCGGTGAATATAAAATTATGTGGAAGCTTTATTGATCATTATAAATACATTTTTTAATAAGTTGGCGGGCTTAAGACTCTTGGCGATTTCTTCATTTTAACCTTCGAGAATAGGAGTACCGTGTTGATGTCTGTACCTTGCTGGCTGAGTAGACGGCGAACAGGGGCGCGGGCATGACGGCCGCGGCGGACGACAGGTTGATGACCACGCCCTTCTTCCTCTCCACCATGCCCGGCATGACGAGGGCGCACATCCTGGTCACGGCCACGACGTTAGCCTTTATAATCTGCTCGTACAACTTCTCCCTGAAAAAAAAAATGTAGGAAATATTTTATTTTTTTTAACCACCTCAACAGGCCAGTAGCTCAAGCACAGATAACTATCGACGTAGTTAAAAACGTGCTAATCCGTGCTAACGCTAACGATTTGAGCGATCACAATGACATATCGTTCAATACAGCGATCGCTGACCCGAGCATTGCCGATCTGAGCCGAGTGGAGCCGAACTGCGCTTTAACACGGCCGTACGTCAAACGTCAAATCATCGCGCTTGTCGGATTTTTTATTATGTCGACTGCTTTTCTCAATATTTGGCTTGCCGAAAACCGGCTAAATTATAATAAAGATTGAATGAAGATTTGTGCGAATAAGATATATCTCGGGAAATGGCTCGCGACTAGTATGCGCTCGTTTAATAATCCCGATCGATAACTTTTAACGCGTGTTCCATTGTGATCGCGAAAACGTTAAACATCCATGGGTAAGAAATCGTTATCACGTCGCTTATTACCGAGTCGGTACTGATCTGTGATCGAGCAACAGGAGAATCGAGGGGAACAACGTTACAAAAACCCAGGCTTGAGAAAGATTACTTTTAATTTTTGTGTCTCACCGGGAATCGAAGCCGGAGTTTAAAGATCAGAAATACCTTAATGCCTTTATGCAATCAGTTTTAAAATAAATTTAATCAAATGTTTGCAGCATTTCTGTCGCTAACCTAGCTAACATTTATTTATTTTTTTGTTTTATTATTTTTTATTTTTAAAAGAAACATTTGAGTTCTTGTGATATACTTAAATATTCCAGTTTTTGGGACTGCTTTCAAATAGTCGGAAATAACTGTGTCAGAAAGCAGGAAACAAGTTGTGCTGGAGTGGGATTCGAACCTAGAGATTCTAATCCGGAGTCCTCGAATCTACCACTAGACCACAACCCAATTTTTGAATTGATATATTGTGATATTTTGAAATATAATAATATATTATATGAGATTATAAAATAAAAGCTTAAAAATACATTGTTTTTGCAAATCTTTAAAACTAACATTAATGTTAAAATTTGGGGAACTACAATAGAGATTGTTAAAGTTCCTTTTAACCCAGCCAATGACAGGTCATAAGCCCTGTAAACGCTCGAATATCCATATTCCTGAATTTGAAACAATTCTACCTCATCTCTGTTGGGATATAAAATTGAAATTATTTTCCCTACATATTGTTTTTATATTTTTACATATTGTTCAGTAAAAATAGTTTTATTACAGCGGAAAAGAATTTCAATTATTATTTTTATGCTTTATATTTATATATCTCAGCAAATACCTGCAATGCACAGTGTAATCGCATTACAAACTTTAACGTAGAAGTCTATAAATATGCTAGAAAATATTTTTCTCGCTGACTTTAATACCCATTTATGAGTCCGGCGAGTCCATTCCGGGAATTTTAAAATTCCATATCTTCGCACGACAATGCAACTAGGATTCGTTATTCCTTGCGCCATATGCATTCAGACATATTAGGAATTTCCATGTCCTTTCATACAGAACGTTGAATAAAATTAATCTCCTCAAAAAGTATTTTATATTTTGATGTACCTCATGCATTTTTTCGCTAATTTTAAAATGTTAACAAATTGATTTTCGCGTTTTTAAAGAATGCTTAATTCGACATAAGGTCTGACGACATAAAGAACGTTGCAGGAGATGAACGAGGAAAGGGATGAACGGAGAAAAAAAGGAGAGGCCTGCGTCCAAACAATGGAATAAAAATGGCCGAGGAATAATGTTAAAGGTTCAATATTTTTTAACCATCATAAATGCAGATTTAAATTAATAATTTTCAAGACTCAAAATAAATAAAAAGACAGATAAAACATAAACGGTAAAAAAATAATTATATAAGGCATTCAATTTGACGATGAAATGTTTAAATAGAAAACGCAGCAATTTTAAGATTTTATTTTCTGTACAAATAAAGGTATCTTGTTATTCTACCTTAGTTCTAGTTCTATCTGAATGGTCCTTTTTAGGACCTTTACATAAAACAAATAACAGGAATATTTTGACCGAAACGTCTGCGCTTGTATCTATACTATATCTTCTTAAACAAAGCACTCAGTTTATGTTAAGAACGGTCCTTTTCAGGACCGTTTGAAGTCATGTACTAAACTAGTGACAGAAATAACTTGTACAATTACCTTCTCTTCTCTGGTGCTTTTTCAAATCAACTTTTTATTCTCTCACCTTAGTTCTCAATCGGTAGAGAGAGGTCTAAAATTTTGATAAGAATGGTCTTTTTTAGGATCGTTTAAAATCAGGCACTAGACTAGTGACAGGAATTTTTCGGCCGAGACGTTTGCTTTTATATCTAAACTATCTCCTCTTATCATGTGCCTCTGTTTCAAGTTGTTATTCCTTCGCCTTATCTTATACAAGTCTGGAGGTCGTTCTCCCGCGTCCGTGAGAATGGCCCTTATGAGGGCCGTTAGGAATCACCTCGAGAGCTGTAAACTCCGCGGAGCCGGGAAACAAAGCTCTCAGTGAGAATAAAATATCGGACAAACGGCAAGAAGCGACACTTGACGAGCGACAGTTGACTGAAGTGCCGGTGTTAGTGAAGGGAATAAACGCATACTTTTAAGGTAATTTGAATATCTAAAAACATATTACCTATATGATGAATATATCAATCGCACTATCAACAGTTGCTTTGTGCATACTGCTGCGGACACAAAAACTGCAACATAAGTATCAATGGGTGCAGATGCTTAAACAAATTTTTAAAAAGTAGCTTTTTATGTAAGACCTGTTATTACGATTATTCTAAAAATTTGTTTTATTAGTTGTGCACGTCACTAGTTACGACATATTCACCACCCTGTTTGGCTCGGCACATTCAGTGGTCGACGACCTTTTTTACTAACTGAAAAAAGTGAATAACTTCTTTAAAGACGAATGAAAAGAACTGAGCAAAAAGAACTTTAAATTCTCAGTAATGATCTTGGAAAATACGAAATACAAGAAAACTGCTATATGAATGAGACAGAATTGAATTAAATTATGCAATGGAGGTACTTAAGGGTTTTCTCTGATTTCTTTTGACATCATATTTTAAATAACATAAAAATGCGTCCTTAATGAGTGATTTTCCGTTAAAAAAGAAAAATACCTAAAATTCAGTTGTCGTACTATTCCTTGGAGGTGTCGATATTTGTAAATATTTTTTATTTTTCATGAGAACTATATAGATTATCCTATACATATTAAAAATAAAAAATACTAGATTGATTCCTCGTAAAAAAATATTTAAAAGCGGAGCTTATTAAACGGGTTGACCGCAAACGGATGCTTTAAAAAAGCACCCGTCTCCTAAGCGCACAAAAAGGGTCGTACTGAATATATAGATGATGTAGAACCAGAGAAGTGGCTTTGCACTTTTTTTATATTTTAGGCGCTACTTACATAAAAACTTTGAAATTAATAGACGCATTCTTCCATATAATGACTTGTTCTGGCGGGAAATCGCGATTATGATATTTAAAAATTAATTACGGCCATAATAATGATATTAAATTTTTTGTTTTATTTATTCGTACCTAAAATCTGAATTTTTTTTAAATAAAATTTTCCCGTAACCCATTACTACGTATAATTAAGTTTTAAATGAACGTTTTAATACCAATTCTGGTTTAAATTAAATTCGCTTTAAATCTTCATTATATGTAGAAAGCCTCAAAATTCTATGCGTATTCGTTCACTTCATTCATCAGAGACCTTCATAAAAGTTAAGTACTACCAAAATTTAATTTGTCAACTCTAAACTATCATATACAAATTAATCAATTAACGAGTTTGAAACTCGCGTCAATGCCGATGGTTTGCGACCCTTTCATTATTTCTACAGCGAGCTAATTTGTCCTATTTGTTCCTATTCGTGACGGTAGGGGAGGGGGTGACGGAGGCAACGGCTAAAAATTTTCTGGGTTCGTCCGTTATTTGATTGCCTGCCAACTTTTGTCAAACTCCTGAGAAGGATAATGACAAGTTTATTGAATTTTGATTAGTGTTTTTATCGTTTTTGTGACCTGATTAAAACTTCGCTTCGATTTTTATTGACGTTTCGATAACAAGTAGAAATTTAAATTCATGAATGCGAAGCATATTTTCAAGACAAAATTTTATTAATTTACCGAAACAATGATATTTTATTAAGACGATGAAAAATTCTTGGAAATTTTTGTCTCATGTTGTCAAGATTAATTTAGTGTAGGTAAATATGTGCGTAGATTTTCACGGTCGTTGATGATTCTCTTTGTGTTGTTTTTTGGGATTATCCGTGTTATGTTTTCTCTCCTCTCCGACGTTTCGGCTGCCGTTGCAGGCGCCATCTTCAGGGTGAAGTATGTGTGTTGTAAAATGTGGTGTGTTTATGTACTTGGAATTTGTACCGTGTCGCAGTCGGCAGCAGGTATTTTGGTGTGTTTATGTATTTGGAATTTGTACCGTGTCGCCGAAACGTCGGAGAGGAAAGAAAACATAACACGGATAATCCCAGCACCGTTGGGTGCGGATAAGGGAATGTAGGTAGTAGTATAACCAACAATAGAGTGTGAGAAGGAAAATGATCACGCGGACCGGGAGCCGGGAGCCGGGAGCCGGGAGCGAGGCAAATAATGGCGAACTTGGAACGAACAAGGTTGTCAAAGCGTTCCTCATTCGTTTGTCAGTTTCCCGCAAAGCTAAGCGATCATTTACAACGGGGAAATGCAAATGGCCGCCGAGGACAAAATGGCGCCACTAATTATTTGCTATTTACGCATACTTCAATCTTCAATAAATCTTTTTTATTTATATATATTTTTGTACAATATGGTGTACGCTGGCGGGTTTATCGCCTATACTATTTCCAAGCGTTTATTTTACTTTTGACAGCTTGATTATGTATCGATTGGGGATGTCCGGATGCGTTACCGAATCGATTTCTCATAAAAATCGACTTTATTTATGAAGAAGTTTTAAACAATTTAACACATTTATATTGTATTTTTGCTCAACATTTTGTAGTTTACAAATATACCCAGACGTTTATATTACGAAAGCGCTGTCGTACAACTTTTTTTTTAACAGTCTTTATTCAATAAAAAATATTACAAAAAATACATAATTTATTTACAAAGAAACTTTAAATACAGTCCCAATTAACTTTTTAATTGGAGTTTGTCATCGGGTGCAGGAGCTACAGAAAACCATGCATAGGGCTAATTTTATTGCAGTAATGTAAATTGAAAAATTTTGTGTCGCGACAACCAAAGAAAAAAAAAACCAATTGGTTTTAATTTTAAATCACATTTTATATTTTTTCATGGAAAAAATCAACACGAATAATCCTTGTAGCATAAGTTGGCTCAATAAACATCGATATCGATAAATATCGGAGCCTAAGGAACATGTCGCTTCACTATCGTAAGAAAAAAACATGAAGTATTGCATTTTTTGGTCTATGGGTTGCTGTCAATAATTACGGAACTTTATAGGCGCCCATATGTCAAAAGTAAAATAAACGCTTGGAATTAGTGTAGCGGCAATGTCTTCCAACAAACAAGCCATAATTATTTTATTCAAATGCGGTGAAATAAAATTCAAAATAAAATATCAAGAAATACTGCACTTTGTGTACCGATGCAGTGCCCTATGCACCATTGGGTGCGGATAAGGGTAAGTAGTGGGTAGTAGTGATAGGTATCATTTTCCTTTGCACATATTATTCCCCGTCGATATGTATTTCGTTACGACTATTTTTTTCTTCAGCGCCAAAGTCCTCACTTTCCGCATTAACTAAAATGCCTCTTGTCCAAAGCGACCAAGTCAAACTTTGCGTCGCCCGAGCAAATCTTCGGTCCAAGTCAAATATCTCATTCCGTTCGACGTTCGAACATGACAGTTGGGAGTTAGTCAAACATTCCGAGCAACTGTCAAACGGATGCCATCTAGCGGCAAATTTTGGAACTAAGCCAGTGAAGGCAGTTTACTATGGTATCTGAAACGGTAGGGTAGCTACAAACATAATCATGTCCATATATACATAGTATGCCAACATTTAGGAGATCTGCAGTTCAGACCATTTATTTTCGGAAATAAATCTACAAAATTTGTATTTTTTGAAAACTCGATTTTTGTGTGGATCGAGACTACAAAAAGAAGATGATAAGTAGTATTAATATTCATTTTTTATATCTCTACGGAGATGAAAAAGCTTTTTCCGAATTCGGAATATGTATGTTTTTATAATATATTGTCGACCAACAAAAAAAAAAATTATCTATACCAACAGAGACAGAGAAACTCTGGAAACGAATGTGGATTATCTAGGCGTTTATTGATAATCGAATTATCTAGGCGTTTATCTTGATAATCGACATTCGTTTCCAGAGTTTCTCTGTCTCTGTTGGGATATCAATAATGTTTGATTTTAGCCCAGCATAAGTATTTTTGCCAGTAATTTGTCTACAAAAACACACTCAAAATGTTGTTAAAAAAATGCAGGTTAAATAGTGTTATAAGCAAATAAATTGAAGAGACATCTTCAGACTGGCATCTTCTAGTAAGTTATTAAATTGAATTTAGATGAATTTTACCCATACTAAAAAAGTTGATGGCTAAATTCTTAGCAATTTTATCAACAGATCGACGCCTCCTACGTAATAATATCGTAACCCACAAATCGTCGATTTTGAGTTTTGGTGGATTTCGTCTGTATTTAACTATATCTTTAATTCTACCAAAACAAAAAAAAATTTATGCCAACAATAAGGGCTTTTTTGGGGCGTATTTTGTCGTATCTACAACCAATGCATATGAACGAAAATATTTTGAAATGCTCCTCCTGTAAAATCGCATTTTGTGGGTTACGATATTAACGTAGGAGGCGTCGAGATGTCACTAGTGAGAAAAAAATTCGAAAAATGTCGTCAAATGTGATGTATAATTTTATACTAATAGATTTTCAAAAATTTGTCATGTATGGTTCTCAGGTGATGATTGGCGGAATGGGGAATATTGTAATACATCAAGTGGCCACTTAACCCAGCCAACGACAGGTCATAAAGCCCGTAACGCTTGAATATCCATATTCTACTTTGGAAATCATCATCTCTTATGCCAGTACTTATATTAGATGAAACTGTTTCTTGTTCAGAAACTACACAGTTTTCTTGTTCAGAAAACTGTGCAGTTCTGTCAAACTATCTGTCAAAAGACACGCTAAATATGTGTATTTAATGAAACGCGATTGTAAGTTATTTATTGTATGTTTGCTCAACAGGAAATTGTATATTTAGGCTAATAATGTATATATGTTATTGTTTTTTTTACGTATTTTAAAAGCATACAATAATGTCAATGTCTATTTAAAACGTTTACATGGCCATTGACTGTCATGTCAGCTTAAATCTGACACTTGCACACAGTTTTCATCATCAGTTTTTACTTTATACGGGACCGTTTTCAGATGCACAGAAAACTGTGTAGTAAACTGCGCCATATAAATATAGCTTTAGAGTTGTAAAAAATTAATGTACACCTGCTCCCGTCATGGAAAAAAAATCCAGATTTGTGTGCAAGTATTTGGACATACTAATAATGTAATATAATAATATATTATTGTTATTCTCACAGAGAGACAGTGAAACTCTGGGAAACAAATCGTGGGTTAATCTAGGCGTTTACAGGGCTTATGACCTGTCATTGGCTGGGTTAAGTGGCCACTTGATGTATTACAACATTCCCTTCCAACCTTCTGTATAAATATTTTATAACACAAGTTCAAAAAATGTCATACATGGTTGTCAGATGATGGGCGGAATGGGGAATGTTGCAATACCCAAAGTGGCCTGATAACCCAGATACAATTGACAGGTCATAAGTCCTGTAAAAATTTGATACAATTCATTACACGACCAATAGGCAATTTTACAGTAAATTAGGGAGGATGGTAGAAAAGCTAGAATTAAAAAAAAACTTTAAGTATTTATTCCTTCCTTTTTCTTATTTATACGAATTGGATATTTTCTCATTTATATTTTTAATATCCAAAAATTAGCAAACATATCACAGACAATGGCTGTTAATAATATACTAGTAATATTGAAGTATCATCCTTAAATAAAATAAGTTTTTTTTTCAGAAAGATCTTACTGATGAATCCATCCAACATATGTAATTCTACAAAAGGCTTACCTTAACGAGAAGAACCTTTGAAGGCTCACTAATATTAAGTAGACGTCAGAAGACATATTATTTTTTTCTAAATGAAAAAATGTATTAGCTACGGGAAGTGGAACCTTATTAAAAATAAATCCTCCAATAATTATTATCAGTAATGATTGGACAAAGGAAAACAAGTCAGAATTTGAAGGAAAATGTTTCTAGAACGTTCCACTAACAAAGAAAATTTAATTACCTCGGTTAAGCGGGCAAGCAAATCCTTTTCTGTTTTATCTGAGTCAAACTTACAAATAAAACCACCCATCCTACTAGGGATGCCCGCTATTGATTGAAAATAATCGAATATCGAATAACAGGTAGTAAGAATTAATTAAATAAAATTAACCAGTTACTTTCCAATCCTTTCTCATGTGAACAATTATTATAAAACCAATGAAATATTTTAAAAATAATCGATTTTTAACAATTATGGCAAACGAAAAAATTTACCGAATTTAGTGCTTTTCCCCTCGATATTTTTATCTTCACAAATCTAACTTTATTTTTTATTTTTTGATAATAAAAAAAAACAAAAATATTTTGTTTTGCATTATTTTCTAATTTTGAAATGTTGTATAATATTTTCGTAGGTATAATAGTAAGTTGTTAACAAGTTTAGTGATTTTAGTATTTTTTAAAGTATTTTGTTAAATGTAACAGATTTATATAATGTATGCACCATTTTTTTGTATATTATACTTTGAATCATAAAACTGAATTCATGAACAAAAACATTATTATTAAATTTTTTTATCGTATTTTTTAGTTACTCTATTTATATTATGATTCTATCACTGGTAAGTAAAAAATTAAACTTTTGAATAATCGTTTTTAGCAAAATTAATAATTCGGTTACAAAATAATCGAATAGTCAACCGATACCAGCGACCGGTTATTTCCGCCACTTTTAAGTGTTTTTCCAATTACAGAGTGAACAGGAAATAACAAAATAACTTCAAATTAAATAAATCCGCTGAAGAATTCCATTTAAAGCTCCGCCGCGTTATCCTGCGTTAGAAATTTAGGCGTTTTCAAAATTATATTCCGGGTTTGTTGACAGCCACAAAGCTCAAAAAAAAAAAAAAACTTTAAACTATTTTCTAGGGATTACTGATTAGAGTTACCGATTTTTGAAAATCGTTATGAATTCTATGGGGAAAAAAACAACCGGATGCCTCCGACTATTCCGACTTTTTACATGACCGCTTTCAAGTATTTGCTGTACTTGATGTTTACTTGGTTAAAACAAAATGCCGCCTTTATAACTCCTGCATCACACCTGTTCGCCTCTATGGCTGCGAATCGTGGCACCTAACCTAACCTAACCTAACCTAACCTAACCTAACCTAACCAGGGCCCAAGATAGCAGACTTCTGAGTTTTGGGAATAGGTGTCTTAGAAGAATTTTAGGTGTGCGGTGGTTTGACTTTGTAAGAAACACAGAGGTGAGGCAGCGGACACAGCAACCCTTGGTATCTACTGTCATCCGGCGAAGGCGTTTCGGCTGGCTAGGCCATATACTGCGTATGCCTCCCGAGAGCCGCCACCATGCTTGCCTATTTCACAAGGCATCAGGTTCTCGGCGTCCCGGTCGTCCACTGTCAGCAATTCGTCAGCAGTTGGCGTCAGAGCTGCGGGACGGGGACTTGACTTGGGAGGATGCACGGGAGCTGGCTTCCGATCGCTTGGCCTGGAGGCAGTTTGTGGATTCCATATGCTCCACATAGGGAGCGGATATGGTATGATGATGATAATGCCATGTTTTTCTCGGCCTTCCCCGTTTCTACATCTAGAAATACTATTGGAATATCTAGTTTGGTTACTTTCCTAACGAGTAAGGTGCGTTGTGTGAAGTTACTCAGCCTATTAATTGTAAGTTCGCAGGCCATTTTGACGCCATCCATTTCACGAACTAACGCCGCTATGTAAATCAGCTTCCAACAACTTCACTGCCCCGAGTATAAGCACTGCAACCCGCGGGAGAGCGCTCATCTGTGCTACTTTTTCTTTGAAACGAGGAGATCGTGCCTCTCTATCGCTTGTTCCGCGCTCTCGCTTGCACACTCGACTCAGGCGGAACGTGACAATGAGTCATGCTTTTTCGTGTGTGCAGCCGGCGTTCATCGATTTATTAGACGTTATCACGTCAAAAAATAAACAATTCAAATAACATCAAATAAACTGGACTTTTACTGCTGCTACAACAGGAGATTTTCACACTGCGGAACATAATATTGTGGGTTACTCAGAGACATGTTTAGTTGACAGTTAGTAGTAGACAAGCTATTTCAAAGAGAACTGTCAAAATTGTATGTTCCGTTTGTATTTTGCGGTAAAAAAATATGTCTATCTAGTACATTTTAATCATTCTGTTTCCCTCTAACAAGTTGAAATTGAGACAATAGGGTTTTTCCAGATAGCACAAATATACTTAAAAAGGTTATAAATATTTAATGTATATTTTTACAAATCCAACGATATAAAACACAATGATCAAAAATTTTGTTTTCATTTTTAAATTTATGTTTTAAAAACACGAAAATACGAATTACTTTTAACGCCCGTTATTGGCTAATGACGTCATACCCGTCCACCGCGAAAGGCGCGAAATTCATTCCGTAGTGACGGCCTATATACTGTGACGTCACACCGCATGCGCGCCAAATGGAGGATTTTGCGAGCGATTTGAAAAAGCGCTATTTCAAACCGCGCTAGATAGTTAATATGACATCGTAAAAATTAAAAAAATTCCCTAGATATTGTAATTTTTCAATCATTTTTTTTTTAAATAAAATATGAAAGAACCCAATTGTCTAATCCTGGACATGACAAGGCACGGAAGAAAATACCTTTATCTATGAAAAGTAATACCACTGGGGTGGGTTTCTGCGTTTATACTAAAATCCAAACATCCCTGAATCGTATTTCCTAAAGTCCCGGCCTAAGTCGGCACAAAGAACTCAATAAGTCCTAAATCAGTGCGGGGGTGGGGGAGGGCATAAATCACAAGGGCCGGGAATCGAACCCGTGACTGATGGCCTGCGGTCCCACCGCGATCCATTACGGGGCCCACCGGCGGGTGACGCCGCCCGCATAGGGTTGGATCTCCCCAAATTCTAAACAGGAATAGGGCTAATCAAAATGGCTGAATTAATAAATTGACAGGATTTAAGGAGGCGAATGAACTATGGATTGTTTTAGTTTAAACGTAAAAAACAAATAATAGCTTGTTGATTTCCTAACAGACAGAGAAACTCTGAAAACGAATGTGGATTATTGTGAGATATGTGTGTGAAAGAGACTGTGTGTGAGGGTGACATAAGATGTACGAACGTGTGTGTGTATGTAGTATGTCTGTAGCTCAAGCACAGATAACTATCGACGTAGTTAAAAGCGTGCTAATCACGTGCTATTGCTAACGATTTGAGCGATCCCAATGACATAACGTTTAATACCGCGAGCATTGACGATCTGAGCCGAGCGGAACCGAGCGGAGCCGAACTAGGCTATATATCGCGGCCTTATGTCAAATGTCAAATCATCGCGCTTGTCGGATTTTTTATTATTTCGAATGCTTTTCTCAATATTGGCTTGCCGAAAACCGGCTAAATTATAATAAAGATTGAATGAAGATTTGTGCGAATAAGATATACTCGGGAAATGGCTCGCGACTAGTATGTGCTCGTTTAATAATCCCGATCGATAACTTTTAACGCGTGTTCCATTGTGATCGCGAAAACGTTAAACATCCATGGGTAAGAAATCGTTATCACGTCGCTTATTACCGAGTCGGTACTGATCTGTGATCGAGCAACTGCTGTGTGCCCGTCATTCCGAGTTAGAGCTCTGAGGAGCGTAGACAGTTAAATCCAGTATTATAATAAACCCGTCATATTGTCACAGTCGTATATTCCTTTATCCCCCATACCAAAACATTACAATTGTCTAAGCGCTTACAGGGCTTATAAACTGTCATTGGCTGGGTTAAATGGCCTCTTCTGTTAACCATACATAACAAATTTCGAAACATCTATTAGTATGAATTATCACACGTCATTTCACATTAATGAGATTTCTCACACTGGCGACATCTGTTGGGAAAATTGCTAAGCATTTGGCTATCATCTTTTTTGGTGTAGATAAGATTTATCTGAATTTAATCACTTACTAGAAGACGCTTGAAGATGTCTCTTCAAATTGTTTGCTCATATATTTAACCAGTAAACTTTAAACAACATTTTGAAAGCGCACAAATACTTGTAGACAAATAACTGGATTTAATTTATAAACAACATTTTGAGTGTGTCCAAATACTTGTCTTGCAATCATAAAGGTTTCTGCTGAAATGCTTAGCAATTTTCTCAATGGATGACAGAGAGTGTTCACATGTGAAGCGTCGCGCCATTTTACTCTATATTGGCAGATATGGATATCAAATACTAGGTGAAATGGGAAATGTTGTAATACATCAAGTGGCCACTTAACCCAGCCAATGACAGGTCTTAAGCCCTGTAAACGTCTAGATGTCCATATTCCGTTCCAAATTTCTCGTCTCTGTTCAGATGTCAAATTGGATTTAATTTATATCAACAATTTTTTGTGTGCAAACATATAATAATAACTTATATAATAAACAAATTCAACGCATCTTTTGAGAGACTGAACAGTTTTATGAACAAGAAACTGCTCAGTTTTCTAACCCGAGTAAAGTTCGCTTAACGTATTGCATACTCAATAAAGTTCCACAAACGTTTCCATACAAAACACGTGTTCCGCAACTTGTTTAAATACACACCAGTACGTACATCTACGCCAGCCGTACGATCTCAAGTTTTATGAGTGATGGAATTCCACTTCCGCCGCGGAACGTTGGCCGGCGTTAAGCGAATCAATAGTTCCACAAAGCGAGTGCACGGATCCCGCGGGAGCGTGGAAGTCGCGGCAGTTTAGCACTAATGCTCCGCGCGGTACGACCAATCGAGTTACTCCAGATACGGCAAGAGGAACTTTCTAGCTATGCGAGCATATAAAGGTTAAGTTGTGTTATGTTAGATCCTTAGATCTACAAAAATACATTTTACATGTTTTCAAAATTGACTTAAGGTTTAAAAATAAATTTATATGTATACAGCAAATAGATAGTTTCATTAAAAAAATAACGGCCCACGCTAAAACAACTAGGTCTTTATGGGCATTTTTTAAAAAATGTATTTTATTAAAGTATATATACAGGGTGTAACAAAACTTGATGTACAAGCGGGAAAACAGTGAATCTACATCATATTTGGAGTCGATTTTGTAGAATAACATTTTTTTATTTGACCCTCAGTTTTCGAGAAAATTGAGTACGAATTTAGATTTTTTTTTTTTTTTTTTTTTTTTCAAATTGTTATCAAATATCAGGTATTTAGTCAAATTTATACTATTTATAAAGAAAACAAAATAAAAAAACGCGTTTTAATAAGAATTTGAGCAATTTTACTTAATCTCCCATACTTATGAAAACTTTTGTGAGAAATTTTTTTTTTTTTTTAAGCTCAGATAAAAAAGTCATATTACACAATCGTCTCCAAATACGATGTAGATTCACCAGTTTTCGGGTTGTACTACGAGTTTTGTTACACCCTGTATATTTAAGCGTTAAATGTATTTCACATTTTTAAGTGTTGTATTGTATACTGTATTTTTAAAAATACACAAAATAAATTGAAATTAAAATGCAATGAAATTTCATTTCAATTTGATCGCTTGGCTTGGAGGCGGTTTCTGAAAACTATATGCTTCACACAGGGAGTAAAAAAATGAAGAAAACAAAAAATATTAGGGATAATATATTTAAATAAATTAATCAAAAAATTCGCAAGTACAAATAATTAAACATATTTTGCAATTTGACATCTCAACAGAGACGAGAAGTTTGGAGGGGAATGTGGATATCTAGGCGTTTACAGGGCTGTCATTGGCTGGGTTAAGTGGCCACTTGATGTATTACAACATTCCCCATTTCACCTAGTATTTAATATCCATATCTGCCAATCATCAGAACTTGTATATATACAGTGAAATGGCGCGACGCTTCACATGTGAACACTCTCTGTCATCCATAAGAGAAAATTGCTAAGCATTTTAGCAGAAACCTTTATGATTGCAAGTGAGATTCTTACCGAATTATATGTCTACAAGTATTTGGACACACTCAAAATGTTGTTTGTAAAAATAAATTAGGCTAATAGTTTTGTGTTCTGCATCGCTGCACCGCCATTGTTCATACGTTGCACATGCGTTGAGCGGCCTCCCGCGGGACACTTCCCTACCGGGGCGCAGCGGTTAGGCTTGTCAGCGACACTGACACATCACTGTCACCCTAGCGCCGTGACGTCATCGTCCATACAGGGCGTTCCGTTTGTGTAGCGACATGAGGAGATTGTACGTGGCTGGCGTGCTATCCAAGGAATACTGCTTCAGATATACAGGGTGAGGTATGGTTAGATTTTTTACTTTAATTTTGAATTCACCAATGTAAAAAGTATTTCATACATCTCTTTCTTTTATATGACTTTGCCTGTTTTAGACTAATTTCAAACGAGGACTTAAAAGTATTTCCCTCTCCTTTTATATGAAAATATAACGAGACAGTTGGGACGGGTCAATCAGCTAAATGTCCATGTACGTCCGTTTGCAGGATGCCAGGCGCATAGCGCGTATCTGTGAAGATTCGCTTTTTTTCTACTATTATTATTATTTAATTTTAACAACTTTATTAATCAAATTTTCGATTTGGGAGGTCTTTGACCGAATATCCATATAAGATAGCCACCGCTGACTATGCAAATTAGTAAAAGGGGATTAAGAACCTTAGAGAAAATGGAGATTTCTAATTTTGCCTCTGATTTTATTTTGTTACGGAACAATAACAGACAAAAGGATACTAAATATAATACAAAAAAAGATAAAAATATACCTAGGTAGACCAATTGCCCTTTAAAATTGTTCACATCGTGCTTAATCGAATGACCAAAACAGAATGTTTATGAAAATGTGACATACACACAATGCTTAAATAAATATAACACACATATAAAAGCAAAAGTGATCACAAACATTTCAAGGACAACCTTCACTTGAACCCATCTACGTAGCTTCCGAAGATGTCCCATCTGTACCTTCAGTGCTGTCCCTGTGTATTACATTGTACTCTCTGCACATACGAGAGAGAGGATTGTAACCAATATCCTGTATTGGAGGAAAAGCGCTCAACTCTGAAAATGTCGTAAATTGGCACGCAGACCGATTTCGCTTATTAGCGTTGTGTCAAGGTGACTATTTATAATTTTATGCAAGCAAGTGAGATCGATTACTTTTCTCCTTTTTTAAAAACTGTCTCTAAGCTCTGATAGCCTAATAATGTTCACTGCCGGACTTACTTGTCAGGAAGATTGAGGAAGTACTCCGGATAGGGGTAGGACACGCCCACATTGTTGACAAGAACTCCGATCTCCATCCCCGTCAGCTGTTTCTCAATGTGCTCGTAAATCCCCGCGGTTTCCGTGAAATCGGCCACTATTATTTTGGTCTTGACGTTGAACTCGGCCTCTGAAACGAAAGTAAAATATTGGTAGAAGACGTATGAATGCGGGGAAAGCAAGGGAAGTGTGTCAGGACAGAGTGATGCGGGGTTCTATCCTCTCAGCCTACCCCTTTGGTAAAATGGCGTGATGGTTGGTTAGTAAAATGATTTCGTTCATATTTTTAATCAATTGTGTTTGGTGGGGCAGTCTTGGTCTCAGTAGGGGTAAACTATCTAGATCCGCCTTCATCCACCTCTATTTCCAGCACTTTGAAGAGTTTATCGTATAGTTTATATGTGCGATAAGTCCACTACAGCTGAAAATCAAGATTAGTATGGCATTTTGTTAGGATGGTGGTGTCCTAAATGAATAAAATATTATAAACAACATTTTGAGTGTGTCCAAATACTTGTAGACAAAAACTGGATTTCAACCATTACGGGCTAATAATTCCAATTTGACATCTCAACAGAGACGAGAAATTCGGAAGGGAATATGGATATCTAGGCGTTTACAGGGCTTATGACCTGTCATTGGCTGGGTTAAATGGCCACTTGATGTATTACAACATTCCCCGTTTCACCTAGTATTTGATATCCATATCCGCCAATATACAGTAAAATGGCGCGACGCTTCACATGTGAACTCTCTGTCATCCATTGAGAAAATTGCTAAGCATTTTAGCAGAAACCTTTATGATTGCAATAAAATATTAATCAGGTTCTGTCAAAGATAAATCCCCTTGACAATAGAGTTTGAAATCATAATTTATTCCAATTGGCGATAAGTCCGTGCTGTAGTTTGTTCCAATCGCCGATGAGTCCCCCGACAACTAAGCACCGTCAAGTATTTGGAATACAAGCTGTCAGAAATGAGAATCAAACGCCGATTGGTCACAATTAGTGAGCTCCAAAATACGATAAAAGTGTCGATAAGTTTCAAACGACGATAAGTCATTCACTGTTTTTTCAATATCTCATTTAATATTGTAAAAAGTAATTATTTTATTCAGAATACGTGTATTAAAACAATACATCCTCAGGGTATACATGAATTTGCAAGATTTCGTAAAAAAAAAAAGTCTTTAACGATTTAGGCATATTTCATAAAAGGGAGCGTTTGTAAACGGACGACGCCGTATGTGAAATGCGAAATCATACAATAGGGTTCTTCCCGATAACATGAATATCCTTGAAAACGCTATAAATATTTAAAGTATATTTTTACAATTCCAACGATATAAAACACAAAATTCCATATATTGATCAAAAATTTGTTTTCATTTATAAATTTATGTTTTAAAAACACAAAATTACGAGTGACTTTTAACGCCCGTTATTGGCTAATGACGTCATACCCCGTCTACCGTGGAAGGCGTGAAATTCATTCCGTAGTGAGCGCCTATATTGCTGTGACGTCACACCGCATGCGCGCTAAATGGAGGATTTTGCGAGCGATTTGAAAAAGCGCTATTTCAAAGCGCGCTAAAAAATTCATATGACATCATAAAAAAAATTTAAAAATTCCCTTGATATTGTAATTTAAAAAAAAAAAATTAAAATAAAAAAAAAATAAAAAATCGGGAAGAACTTAATTTGCCTGCGACATAAATATAATATGTACATTCATGACTAAATCTTGTTTTAGATCTCTTTTTCTTTGCTGTCTTTTAATCTAATGTACTGTTTATGTATTTATTGAATGTTTTATACTTAAATGTAATGCTACCTATATTTTTTTATTATAATATGTAATTTATTTATTTATATTTTAATGTTATACACACAGTGCTATGTTCGGTACAATAAACAAAGAATTTTCAAACATAACACCAATTACGTGGACAACACAATGTACAAGACTAATTTCTGAAGACGTGAAGTTAGCAAACAGTGGTTATGTTATGTCATGTGTATTTGTGTTGTGGTATGTGTGTAGAGTGTGGTGTATGTGTTGGGAGATCTGAATATTTAAACTCAGGAGACGATAAGTAAAGAGAAATAGGATACCGCCGTCATGGCAGACCGTCGATGACCATCCTACGGATGTATTCGGCGGAGCTGATGGATGCTTGCCTGATGTGGATACATGAATGTAATGTAAATGCTTTTCGGGCGTGAAAATAAATAAAATATAATAAAATAAATAAATACTTAATTAAATCTTGAAAATATTATTTGAATGAAAAGAAAGTAATACGCGTATTGTATAAATTAGGACTTTAAAATATTATTTTTACAAAAAGGTTTTTATACATTTAGGTTCAGCTAATAGCATAAAGCAATAAAATAAAAGACAAAAAATCTAATATTTATTTTTTCATTACCTGATTCACCGTGTTGACTTGGTTCACTTTTAATTTAGAAAAAACCTTTCACAAAAAAGCGTTCCTCATTTTTGTGGAAATAAATCAATCGAATAACCTTTTGAAATGAATCGAGAAGTCAAAGGGAAAATCGTATTGGAAATGTGAAATGTTCGTAAAGACTGGGCGCGGCACACAAAGGACGAATTACTTTCTCCGAGCCACTCCGAGTCAAGGACTCGACTCCGCGGGGGATATAGGGTATTATAATATTGAGATCCTACGTACACCCTGTATGTATTATTCCCGGCTTTGTGTGCACAGCAATTGCTCATAGGCAAGAGAGCGTAGGTTAGAAAAGCGACTTCGCTCTTATATGATTTTTTTACTTTTTTTACAATCAATCCCCTTCGAAATGTGTTTTGAAGCGATTAATAGTATCATGCCATGCTTGCCTATTTTACAAGGCATCAGATTCTCAGCGTCCTGGACGTCCACTGTTGACAATTCGCCGGCAGTTTGCGTCAGAGCTGCGGGACGTGGACTTGACTTGGGAGGATGCACGGGAGCTGGCGGCCGCTCGCTTGGCCCGGAGGCAGGTTGTGAAATCCACATGCTCCACTAGGGAGCGGAAATATATGATGATGATGATTATATCCGCGTACATAATCGTAAAGTATCCGTATTTTTCAATTCTTAAAATTTTTCATCGGTAGAGTTCTGGACTGAAATAACGAAGTCTTTAAAGCGTCTAGGGAAAAAGTAGTTTCAATTAATTTTTCATTTTACTCGTGGAAAAAAAACATTTGACTCCATTTAGTTTGTATTTGTAAATTTTATGCAAAGAACCTTTGTATTGTTTTTTTCGCATTTAAAAAAAAATAAAAGTGTCACATACACTCTTATGATCTTCTTCTTCTTCTTCAACTTCTTCTACTTCAACTTCTTCTTCTTCTTCTTCTTCTTCTTCTTCTTCTTCTTCTTCTTTTTCTTCTTCTTCTTCGTCTTCTTCTTCTTTTTCTTCTTCTTCTTCTTCTTCTTCTTAAGATAGACCAAAGGGTCTGCATGATTCTCGTGTCTCCCAACTGTCCCTCCATTTTTTTGCAGGTCGTCCAGAAGTCGGCGGCCATGGCCAAGTGGGCAGAGACGGATCACGGACTTGACTATTCTACTGTCGTCCATTCTCTCAACGTGTTGATCTCGCGTCTCACTCTCACGAGTCTCAACTCTTATGATATTCGCACATATTTCCATTTGTTTATACCAATTCAATGAAACATAAGCGGCTAGTGTTTGAAAATAAGAATCGAGTAGTGGTGAGATGAGAATTCGAACCGGTAATTTCCAGCCCTAAGCTTCTACTCCTACGACTTACACGAAACGCTACACTGGTTTTATAAATAATAAATAAATTCCAATTCTTGTTATTAATCTGTAATCACGCACGAAAAACATACGGGTGTCTGTACGAAGGTTCGATATGTTGTGGGAACGAATGACAAAAGAACGCAAAAAATAAGTTATGATACAAGTTTGCCTGGGTGTAGAAGCCGAGGAAGGTTGTTACAAGAAAGTGGACGTGTGAAAGGTGGATAATCGACGTGCGCGTGTGAGAAGTACATAAAAGCAGAAGTGGACAGAGCTGTGTGGCGTTCTATCCGCTCTGCCTACCCTTTCAAGAAACAGCGTGATGGTTAATTAATTCCTGTAGATCTAAGAGATACTTTTAATTTTAAAATTATTTAAGTATTGTCGAAAATGAACATACACCCTTATGTCTACCAGTCGATATGTAAAGTGCGGTAAGGATATTGAAAGGAATAAATACCAATTTCCGACGCCACTGCCTCCAACCGCGACTCCGTCCGGCTGACGAGAATGACGTCACATCCTTTCTTAGCCAACTGGAAAAAGAAAAAGAAAACAAATCAAATTTTTGCTGGACCGAATCAAGGAAAAACTCACTACGGTCATGGCGAAGATTGTTTCAAATGTAATCACAGATAAAAATTGTCCAATAATTTGCAATAGGGTTGTATCATTAAGAAGGAATATTTTGAATGACAAAAGAACGGTAAAAAATAAGTTATTGATACAAGTTTGCCTGGGTGTAGAAGCCGAGGAAGGTTGAGCAAGACATGACATTTTTATTTTATTTTTATTATTATATTTATTTAGTACTATATAAATTTTTACATACATAGAATAATATTATTAGGTACATTACACTTTTTTTTTTCCCTTACTATTCTTATCCTAGTATTATACATTTTTCAATTTAGCTATAATATAAAACCTACACTAATTTTTTTCACACATATATTTTTTACATTTAACCCTAAATAACTTTACATTTTGTTCATTTCTTATTTCATCTGGATTCTCCTCATACATTTTAATGCCCTTATACATTAGACAATTCTGTGACATAGTTTTTCTTTTCTTTTCTAATATTTTTATTTTTTGAACCTCTTGTTGCATATTTATGAAAAATGACATTGTTTTTCAATTTGTTTTGCAAATATCTTGGAATTATCCATTTAACAATTTTGTTTATTTCATTAGCAACATTATATTTAATTCTTTGGTCTACAGACATAATGTTCAAAAGTTCAATCATTTTTTTAATGTTTGTTCTTCTACTGCACTTCAATATGATTCGCATGGCTTTGTTTTGCAAAATTTGTTATTTGTAATTTTAAAATTTGTAACATGATCAAGTATAACAAAAAAGGAGACGTGTGAAAATTCGGAATAATCGGCGTGCGCGTGTGAGAAGAAGTACGAATATGGAAGAAGCAGAAGTGGACAGAGTAATGCAGCGTTCTTTCCTCTCTGCCTACCCTTTCAGATAAATAGTGTGATGATTAATTAGTTAGATTTGACATATAAGTATAAGAAGCATTAATCTTCGAATTTTCCTTATAAATTCTAAAATAAATGTTTGTATCGACTTTTAACGGCGTAAAATCGTGAAATTGATACATTCATGATCAGATGTCAAAAACTAGCTTGTGCAAATCTAGCGAACGACATTTGATAAATAAACATATTCTCCAAGCAGCCGGGTTATTTGCTATCTACATATTGTAATATTATATCGATTCAAGTATCGGGTTACCCTCTTAGCCAAACTGTTAACCGGCTCGTCGGCTCTAACTGACAGATCGGACTGAACAAAATCACAGGCAAAACTGACGGTTTAGATTCAATCTCTCGTCAGCCACAAGACTAAATTCGAGTCGTTAACCGTGAGTCATATTTAACCGATGGATTACTCTAAAGAAGTTAGCAAGGAGTTGCATCTGGATTCAGATTAAGCGGAACGGGAAATGTGTGATTGATGAGAGATGAATGATTGTTGTATGCAAATATTGCCTTAAAGATCATGTTTAAAATATCATACTATACGCTAAATATTAGGTCTTTACATATGAAATTGGCGTTTTGCCGTACTGGCAACTTTGATCTCAAATATCTTCTCTTTGGTTAGGAATTCGAAATTCAAATTTATACAGCTATTTATTCAAATATTTGTGTTTCGAAAATTATAATTCATTTGTTTTTTCCTCAATTGTTTTTTTCTTTGCGTCACTCAGTTTACAAAATGGAAAACTTGAAATATCGCGTTATTTACGAATACGAATTCCACCGTGGCACCAGTGCTGCAGAAACGGCTCGAAGGATTAATGATGTGTATGGTGACGGTGCCGCAAAAGAAAACACAGTGCGTTTTTGGTTCCAACGTTTTCGTTCTGGAAATTTCGACCTAAAGAACAAGCCCGTGGATGGCCGGAGACCAAAGTTGATAATGAAGAATTGAAGGCTATTGTGGAAGCGGATCCATCGCAAACCACGTCCGAGTTAGCTTCAGGCTGCGGTGTTAGTGATAAAACTGTTTCAATCCACTTGAAGCAAATTGGGAAGGTGAAAAGGCTTGAATTAGGTCCTTACATATGAAATTGGCGTTTTGTATGGGAGGAGGAACATAAAGTTGATTTTTTTAAAATATAATATTACAAATTAGAAGAGCTTCAATTGGAATGTCTAAGACATCCACCGTACTCTCCGGACCTTGTCCCAACAGATTACAATTTTTTTCGAAATTTGGATAACTTCTTGCAAGGGAAAAAATTCAACCCCGATGGGGCAGTCCAAACCGACTTCAAGATTTTATTGATTCCCGTCCGAATGGTTATTTTAGTAAAGGAATCGATGAACTACCTATGAGATGGCAAAAGTGCATAGATAGCAATGGTACATACTTTGATTAAATAAATATATTATATTTTTAAAAAAATCAACTTTATGTTCCTCCCATACAAAACGCCAATTTCATATGAAAGGACCTAATATTTCAAAAAATTCTTGTATTTTGTTGATTTGTATTCTATTTTTTTTTTTTTTTTAATTATAGGTGACTACAATGTGACAATATCAATCATTTCACATATTATCATAATAATTACATACACTGTTTTATTGCACATAAATTACAGAATTACACAGCATTATAAAACTAGTATACAATTTACAGGTTTAAAAAAGCTTCAAGTACTTTGCATAAATATGTTCAATCAGGTTATAAAAAAGTTCCTCTTGAATTCACCACATCTATCATTATACATCAACATGTCATTGTACAGTCTTAACATGCGAGATAAGGAATTAAAGTGCGCCATGTTATTGTTAAAAGTTGGGACAAAGAATGTTTTATGTGATCTCAACCGCCGACTTGGAATATTCAAAGTTATATTTTCCAAGCAGAATATAGAATCAACTTTGCCATGTATTATATTATGAAGAAAGATTGTGCATTAAACTGTGGTTTTTTCAACTAATTTTTCAACGAAAGTATGTCCAAATATTGAATGCAAGCCCGTCAAAGGTTAAATTCAGTTTTATTAACCCTTTAAGATCTATGGTAAAAAGTTCGCTTGGGAACGTTCCGTTGATGTAACCTCTGGCTTTTAATGAAATGATATTATTATAATTATAATTATTCCGGGTGTGCTACCTTGGACTGGTACTGAAGCGTAAGACTGATCATCCTACCTTCATGTAATAGTGATCAAGATACACTGCACTTGGTGTACCAATGATTGCCCTATGCTCCATCGGATACGGAAAAGGGAAAGAAGTAGTAGTAAAAAAGTGAAACACTCTGTATTATATTCATAAGTATAATAATATCACTTAAAATCCATGAACTTACTCATTAATATCAAACCGTTGTATGTATATATTTTAAAAAAATAATTGGCAATGACGTAAATTCCCCTTATAAATTATAATTTGCATTAATTTTACATAAATCAAGAAGTAAACATATAAATGATTGCCTGATTAGATGTTTTTTACTTACAGCTCTCGCGTACGCTTTTCCCACTCCATCAGTAGCCCCAGTAATTACTGAAAAAAAAAAAAACAATATGTTAGTATTATGAAACAAAAAAAAAGTAATTATGAAACAAACAAAAAACAATTTGTAATTATGAAACAAAAAAAAAGTAATTATGAAACAAACAAAAAACAATTTGTAATTATGAAAAAAAAAAAAACAATATGTCAGTATAGGTCGCGCCATGTAAAAAGAACGCTGGCGGTCAAGCTGCGCATTAGCGCATTAGGCGATTATCGGTCTTATTTGGTACGCGGGTGGGGGGGTCACATGCGCAAACACACCCCCTCCACGTTCTTCCAGCGTCCTATACATTTCTGTACTCTTGAGAGTCAAAAAGCCTCATCTTCGAAATAATCGTTTGTGGTTTTATCTGCTAACGTGCATCTTGTCGCGAGTCTACATGAAATATTTATTTACGTGTGATCTTCATATTAATATTTCATGTGTGATACCTTGGACTGGTACAAAAGACTGATAATCCTACCTTCATGTAATAAAATGATCAAGAGACACTGCACTTGGTGTACCAATGCAGCGCCCTGTGCACCATTGGGTGCGGATAAGGGAAAGTAGTAGATTTTATCTGCAGTGTGCCTCGAAAACTATTTTCTAGATCGATTTTGTGTAGAATTTGAAGATGACTTCGTTATTTTTTTGTCACATTCTTACTGTCAATTCTGTCACTTCATTAACTGATTTTTGTTATCTCTATGTTGCTTATTTTTAACCAACTAACTAACCTTCACGCCATTTCCCCGGAGGTGTTGGCAGAGAGAATAAATCGCCACACTTCTCTTGCTTCCTCCACATTCATACATCTTCTCATGCGCACGCAAGTCGATTGTTCCGACTTCTTACATGCCCACTTTCAAGCACTTGTGTTAATTGATGCCGTGTCTTTCTCGGCCTTCCGCGATTTCTATATCCTGGCAGTCGCATCATAATATGATATATTATATTCTTTTAACCGTTCTTTCTTATTTTTTTGTTTTAAATGGATTTTTCCGTAAATATGTAGAAATAAATAAATAATATTGATTTATATTTCATTTTTATATCCCTACAGAGATGAGGTAGAATTTTTTCAAATTCAGGAATATGGATATTCGAGCGTTTACAGGGCTTGTGTGCCTATCATTGGCGGGTTAAGTGGCCACTTTATGTACTACAACAGAGAGCTTTTAACCCGCTGGTGGATGATTCTCGATTCGTAACATATATTCAAAATAAAAAATGTTACCTAGTGTGGATATTCGCTAATAAGCGGAATGGGGAATGTTGTAGTAGTTCATAAAATGGTCATTTAACCCGGCCAATCACAGGTCATAAGCCCTGTAAACGCTCGAATATCCATATTCCTGAATTTGAAAAAATTCTACCTCATCTCTGTAGGGATATAAAAATGAAAAATATACCTACTCCCTTGGGATAAAATCCAGATTTGTGTACAAGTATTTGAACACGCCCAAAATGTTGAATATTTATTTATTTTTGATGTTTCATGAAAAAAAGTGAAAGAGACAGTGGAAAGGAAAAAGTTACCAACAAACATAATATTATGATATTATTAGTCGCATAATACCGTTCAAGTCTCGAATCTGGGAAATGGCGTTTTGGCTATTTTATGAATCAATGGACAAACTAATAAGGAGGATAATGGCCACAAGATTACATCCCATTCGGCTTTATGGGAGAAAGTGACGAGAAATTATGAAAGTTAACGGACACACTAATCGCAAACGGCCGCCATGTTGTCAAATACTCCATTCCGCCTTACTTTTATTCATAATTAAAGATATGATTTACATAAAAATCAGCGATTGGAAAATGCGTTTTTTTTTACATAATATTTATTGCATCAGTTTGGGAACGAGAAACGGACATGGTTTTACGTAAAAATTAATAAATAATATTTGGATTTTGCAATACACAAAAGCAATCATTTTTTTATTTTATGCTCAATAAAATAAATTATTATTTAATATTGGCTGTACTGAAATACTTTCTAAGCTTTCCATTAATAATCCTGGAAAACCCATCTCCTCTTCTCCATACTCCTCACGTGCATTCAAATTAGCAATGCCACTGTTTTTTAATTATTTTTTTTCTATTAGCGTAAAAAAATAAAAAAAAAAAATTTTTTTTGTGTGTTATTAATGAAGAGTTCCTTATATCAAATTCCGCGCCAAATACTACTATGTACCAAGTGCGTCATTTTTGCAGGAGTGACGTCATAAAACGGGTGGCTGACGGCACGGCAGTAGGTGATATTTCTCCAGCCAGTAACAAAACTGTCAAAATTCTATGCAAATTGACGCGGGACGCACGGCCGGAGCACAGATTCTGATAATAATATTACAACATTTTGGGCGTGTTCAAATACTTGTACACAAATCTGGATTTTAACATTTTTTATTTATTTTTGCGTGCTTTTTTGAGATATTTCATCTTCATTCAAAATTTTTAAATATTCGCGTCTACACGAAAACATTTTTTAAATTCAATTCCGGGCTGGGCCGGAATTCCTCATCATGGACGAAATTTATATTTATGGCGAGATTCCAATAACTTCAATAAAGTTCAAAATAATAAAATTTCAAAAATTAAGAAAGGTCTTTTACGATATGTGCGTAGTGTCTTTTACGATGTTTCGGTCATGTAGAGCAAATGGATGATGAAAGAACGGCTTTAAGAATCTACGATGCGAGTGTTCCTGGATAAAAAAGTCTAGGAAGGCCGAAAAAGACATGACATGATCAAGTACAACAAGTGCTTGAAAGTGGGCAGGTGAGAAGTCGGAATAATCGACTTTCGTGCATGAGAAGGTGTGTGAATGTGGAGGAAGCAAGAGAAGTATGCTAGGACAGAGTGGTGTGGGGTTCTATCCTCTGCCTACCCCTTAGGAGAAAAGGCGTGATGGTTAGTTAGTTGGGTAAAATAATGTTTATAACTAACTTATTAACTAACCATCACGCCATTTCCCCGTAGGGGTAGGCAGAGAGGATAGAACGCCATACCACTCTGTCCTGACAGACTTCCTTTGCTTCCTCTACATTCATACATCTTTATGCACATACGCCGATTATTCCGAATTTTCACGTGACCACTTTCAAGTACTTGACGTACTTGGTCAAAATTAAGAAAGGGCTTTTACGATGGTTTGATCATGTGGAGCGAATGAGTGATGAAAGAACGGCTAAAAGAAGTTTAAATGCAAGTGTGCCTGGATGTAGAAGCCGCGGAAGGCCGAGAAAGGCATAATGTTTATAAATATGCCTATTGTATTTTGTTATCCATCTCGTGGTTTAGGGATTACAGCGTTAGATTGTCATGCACGAGGTCGTGAGTTCAACTCCCGATGGGTCAATGTGAGACGTTTATTTCAATGTGGATTTTCACTTTTTTTTTAAATTGCAGTTTCTGATTTTATTTTATGAGAAAGTATGTCAAACTGTGAATTTATGCGTTTTACAAGTGGCGGTGAGAATTCCCGGTTGCACGATTAGATTGCATCGCGAGACATTTCACCATGAAAAATGACCGAATTATAAAATAACGTATCTACGTAAAATACGGTTAGGCCGACCGTTTATCTTGTTATCAGGACAGCGGATGATCTAAGGGTTATGGGTAATATTGATAACTAGTTATACACTTGATAAAACGTCGCATCGCAGTGTAGTGGTTAGTGCGTTGGGCTACCATGCCTTCGGTCGCGGTTCGCTTCCCGCAGGGGGTCAGCATGAAATATTAACTAATTAATATATTTTATTTTATATCCCTACAGAGATGTAATAGAAATTTTTCAAATTCAGGAATATGGATATTCGAGCGTTTTTTTATGACCTGTCATTGGCTGGGTTAAGTGGCCACTTTACGTAGGTACTACACAAATTCCCCATTCCGCTTATTAGCGAACATTTTGGGTGTGTTCAAATACTTGTACACAAATCTGGAATGTTGTAGTACGTAAAGTGGCCACTTAACCCAGCCAATGACAGGTGGTCGTAAGTCCTGTAAACGCTCGAATATCCACATTACTGAATTTGAAAAAAATCTACTTCATCTCTGTAGGGATATAACATGAAATATATGCCGCTCCGGAGTATTTAAAAGAGCTTTGCATTCCAGATAAACTAGCTGAAAAACGTCTCACACTTCGATCAGCTACATCTACAGCTATAGGCAGGGTTTTAGTACCGATCCGTAATCAGCGCACAAAATTTGGAGAGCGCGCTTTTGCGGTTTCGGGCCCTGTGGGCCAGAAGTGCGCAACTGTAAGAGTGAAGTGATGATTCGAAAGAAACCTAAGACCTATATGTTCTCAAAATCTTTTGATTAATTTTGATAACGGTATTTTCTACTCAGAAATTGAGTTTTCACGAACTTTAAATTTCCCGAGACGTTAAATTCAATATTTGAAGCGCACTTGAGGTATATTTATACGAAAACGGCGCTATATAAATTATTCATAACAATAATAATAATAATGCCTACTCCCATCTTGCATAAATCCAGATTTGTGTACAAGTATTTGAACCCAGTCAAAATGTTGAATTAAATAATTAATATGTCATATGTGATACCTTTGACTGGCATTGCAACTAGAGTCTGATCATGCTTTCAATTTTTTTTTAAATATTCACAGTACTTGGTGTGCCAATGCGGTGCCCTATGCACAGTCGGGTGCGGAGAAGAGATATACTCAAATACTTCAATTTTCTAATAAAAAGCGCCCTTGATACGGGTGCAAAATAAAATACAAAATATTACAAAAAATACGGTAAGTAATTTATTTTTTCCTTTGTATTATTTCAAACATAAAGCTGTCACAAGCCCTTGGTGAGAATTTCGGGAATTTGGTTTTTGAAAGGGAATGACAAAAAGAGCTTTTTAAAGGTGAATTCCATGGTAACTGATGCAACATTTGGAAGAAAAACATTTCTTTTAACTAATTATAAATAAGTAAAATGGCTTATGAATTAGTTTAAAAAATTATTTTATAGAGGCAAACTGGCATATAAATTAATGTGTAGTGAATAAAAATTGTGAGAAATAAAAACTGCTGATGCCAAAAAAAAAAAAGAAGTTGTAGTAACTGATGCAACATGAAATGGACATACTTATTGAGAATGTCTATGCAGACTGAAAAATCTGTGAGTTATGAACTTTCTACATTGAAATTTTTATGTCAATGGTAAAAATAGTATACATTAAAAAACATTCATATTTCACTATTCATTTCTATTGTTTTAATTACCTATATACACAAAAAATAAACATAACTGACGCAACACAAATATTGAAAACAAAAGTAGGTTCACAGAAGCTATTCAACTGATGGTGGCCATCTTGCTTCTTCTAATGCAGTTTTCTCTCACCAGGGGGCAGGAATGTCCATAAAGTTGAGTTGATAAACAACTTCAATATCCCAACAAACATAACAAAGATAATTTTATTTAAAAAAATAATTTTATTTTTTTCCTGGTTTTGTCCACTTTTACATGGAATTCACCTAAAATATCCACGTGTAAACAGCGGGTGCGAGTGTGAAACCTACTTTATATTATGTTTCGTCATTTTATAAAAATATAAAAAAAATACAAAAAAATGTACCCCTAATGCGGTTCCAGTAGCACAAAAAGCGAGAAAAAAATTCATCAAGAAAATATACCATGTGAAATAACAGAGGCGTACGAATTTCATCAAATGAAAATTAAAAAAAAAAAAAAACACTTTTGAGAAGGCCACGTTTACAAGCGGCGAGCGGCGATAGCGAAAACGGCGAAAATGCAAAAATCTAATGTATTATATTTTATCGTCGTCATTATTCCATATCCGCTACCTTTGTGGAGCATATATTATATGTATTCTATGAACTGGCAGTTCCCGTGAATCCTCCAAAGTCAGGTCCACGTCCCGCAGTTATGACGCAAAGTGCCGACGGATAGTTAAAAGTGGACGTCCAGGACGCCGAGAACCTGATGCCTTGTAAAATAAGCTAAGCATGGTCACCTTCTGGTGGCACAATAATGTGGTATGTATTTATGCGTCCAAAACCTTACGATGTAAATACGTGGGATTTTTTCGATTCTCCTTTGCTGAAATTTTTGCTATCGCGGTGACGTCCAAAAGATTCTCCGCTCGAAAACGGCGGCCTTCGGCTCGTTATCTACGCGGCCGCTGTGTCTCGTGACGTCATTGTCGCCCGCCACAAAGCATTTCTGCACACACGTAGTCCAAAAGCAATGTAAAAAGATTTTTTAATGTGTTTTTTCTCTCGAAAAATCTTCCTGTTATTAAAAATTCAATTTTTTAGCAGCTTTAAATAGTTTTAAAGTATCTTGTATCTTACTAAATCATTTTAAAAATTCAACTTTGTTTCTATCCGTATTTACATCTGGAATACTAGGTACTGAATTTATATTACATCAATCTATGTATCACAGATATTTTTTTATAAGGTGTTTCGAGTAATGTTTTCCAGAATCGGCCGCCAAATCCCGCGTATCCACCGAGAACATTTTGAATAAACTTCATACACCCTGAAGATGGCGCCTGCAACGGTAGCCGAAACGTCGGAGAAGACAAAAAACATAACACGGTTAATCCAAAAAATAAAGCAAATAGAACCTTTTGAATATAATGAAATAATGTTATTTTTGCAGTATAAAATAAATAGCATTACAGTTTTAAAATAATATATGTTTCAACTACGCCACTGGAATATAGTCTATAGTATGTGTGTAGGTGTAGTAGGTGGGTACAGTGCGCTCACAAAGTAAGTAGACGGGTACTCAAAGTAAAACGAAATGTGGTGCTCTGTACTCATACTCGGGACAGAAGTAACAGTAACAGCGCCAGCGACAGATGTGCCGGCACTTTCACAATGTTGTGTCTACAGCTGCCTGTAGCGGGTACAGCGAAACACACAGCGCAATATTAATTCAAAAATATGTTGGTGAAAAGGATATTCATGAAACTATTATATTAAAAAAACACTGTATTTCTAGGTATCACGCTTCTTTTTTTACGAAATCATTCGCTGTCCAGGCTGCAAGACTATGGAACGATTTACCACGGGAGGTGAAAGATGCACCCTCCTCATTTGTGTTTAAGAAACGTCTGAAGCATTACTATCTCTCCTCAAACCTTTAAAACATCTGTTATTCATCCTCTTTCCAACCCCATTTTTTCCCTCCTCTATTCCATTTCCCGATGCTATCATATAAGTATATTTTAAACTGCACGTTAATAATGATAATAGAATTTTAGGTGTGCGGTGGTTTGACTTTGTAAGGAACACAGAGGTGAGGCAACGTACACAGCAACCTTTGGTATCTACTGTCATCCGGCGAAGGCGTTTCGGCTGGCTAGGCCATACACTACGTATGCCTCGCGAGAGCCTTAACCATGCTTGCCTATTTTACAAGGCATCAGGTTCTCGGCGTCCCGGTCGTCCACTGTTGACAATTCGTCGGCAGTTTGCGTCAGAGCTGCGGGACGTGGACTTGACTTGGGAGGATGCGCGGGAGCTGGCGGCCGATCGCTTGGCCTGGAGGCAGTTTGTAGATTCCATATGCTCCACAATAGGGAGCGGATATGGTATAAATGAAATAATAATGCAATTTTATTTTAAGCTTTATCTTCCCACTAATACTCGGTACAATAAATGCTTATCGCTAAAATAACTAAGGGTTGGCTGGAAGATATTGCTAAAAAGTAATTAGCCCGCCCTTGTACACTTGCTATGTACATGAAGTTTTTAATGATTATATTATTAAGAACGAAAAGATTTGGTACAGGTGATGGCCCAGTGGTAGCGCTCAGTCTCTGAGTCTAGAGTCTAGAGATATCAGGTTCGAATCCACACTCCGCCACGACTTGATTCCTATGTTTGACCGCAAAAAAGAAGCACTTCTTTTTACAAAAATTTAATTCAATAAATAATCGTATAGGAACTGTCACGAATTACTGTGTTGTGATTATTTCATTTGATTTCTCTATTTTTGGTTAATTTTTGTTTTATATTTTTTTTTAAATATCACTTTATTTTTTTATATTTTTCATGCATGAGATATTTCATATAAAATACTGCGAGTCGCAAAAAAGGGAAAACTTAATTATTAAAAATACTGCTTCGATTTTTTACACACCCACCACCGTCTATATCGTCTGCTGATGGGATGGCGTCGGACATAATACATACACGTCCACTCACACACACACATAACGAACATAACGGCTTCAGTTGTGGCCCAGTAGTAGAGTACCCACTCTGCCGGAGTGGGGAACGGGTTCAACACCCGGCGCGGTCGATGTGCTATAGAGATGGATGTGGGTACCGAAGGTCAGACAATTGAGAACAGGAATTGGAAAAGTCAAGAAAACCTAAGTCCAACTTTCATCGCTCTAGTACCAAATTTCTGGTCGAAATCTAGAGACTAGTTTTGTTTTTACCTTATCTATCTATACCCACAAATTTAGAAATGGGTTGACATAAATATTTATCAAAGAACTGTTACATTTTTAAAAAATTACTTAACTAAATAGAAAATAATTAACAACATTTTGAACGTTTACAAATACTTGTAGACAAAGTGCTGGATTATACCCATGCTGGGCTGATTATCAGATATTATTGATATCCCAACAGAGACAGAGAAAAACCAACTCGAATGTGGATACTTCTGTACAAACTCAATACATATAGTAGTTTCAAAAATTTGTCATAATATGGTATGTCAGATGATAGGCGGAATTGGGAATGTTGTAGTACATCAAGTGGGCCACTTAACCAGCAAATGACAGGTCATAAGCCCTGTAAACGCCTAGATAAAACACATTTTGTTTCCAGAGTTTCTCTCTGTCTCTGTTGGGACAATCAATAATATAGACAATAATTAATTAAGTTTGCATAAAGCACGTTGCAAAAGGAAAATATAATTCAACTGAAGTCGGCGCTGAAAATATTACAAGATCGTACTATTACTTGTTAAATTAGTACACAATTTGACTATTTTGAGACCATTTTTTTATTTTAAAAAAAAAAATATATTTTTAATATATCGACTTCCCTACGTATAATATCGTAACCCACAAAATGCGATTTTACAGGAGGGAGCATTTGAAAATATTTTCGTTCATATGCATTGGTTGTAGATACGACAAAATACGCCCCAAAAAAGCCTTTATTATTGGCATAATAATTTTTTTGTTTTGGTAGAATTAAAGATATAGTTAAATACAGACGAAATACACCAAAACCTCAAAATCGACGATTTGTGGGTTACGATATTATACGTAAGGGGCGTCGATATTTACAATTTTTTTTACGAAATTTAATTATTTTTCAAAGGGTCTTTATTTTTAGTGCTTTCATACAAACATCATTGTATAGATTACGCAGAGAGCATCATAGTCTATGCTTAAATCGAGAGGCGCACAGTTTACACCCGCGCTGTGCAAGCGGGTTTGCTGCAAGGCATCGGACCCTCCCATGTTTCGCTGTTCCTTCCAAAAAAAAACTAATTCTTGTGCTTCTGAAGGGAATGTTACCATAATGTTAGAATTATTACTGTGTTAAATTAATGTTTGCATCGTGGCATAGTGGTAGCGCTTTTGCCTACCGCGCATGAGGTCGCGGGTTCGACTCCCGCACGGGGCCAAAATGAAATATTTGTTTACAAGTGATATTCACATTTTAATATGTCACGTGTGATACCTGGACTCGTTCTAAAGCGTATGACTGATCATCCTACCTTCACGTAATAAAATGTTAAAGATACACTGCACTTGGTGTACCGATGCAGTGCCCTATGCACCATTGGGTGCGGATAAGGGAAAGTGGAAGTAGTATTTTATTTTTACACAGTTATAAACTATTTCTTAATAACTGAAAATGAGGTTTTCGACGTGTCGCAATAACTGTTCATAATTTTTTGAATGGAGGTAATAAAACCACAATAATGTTAGTCGGATTATTTAATAATCCATTTTTTCACAAAATTCAGCATATTTTTTGAAAATTATTGTTAATTTGCGTTTTTACAATACAGGGTGTAACAAAACTCGATGTACAAGCGGGAAACCGGTGAGTCTACATCATATTTGGAGTCGATTTTGTGTTTTTTTTTTAATTTGACCCTTAGTTTTCGAGAAAATTGAGTAGGTACGAAGTAAAAAAAAAAACATTTTTTTTTTGCAAATTGTTATCAAATATCATGTATTTACTCATATTAATATTATCCATAAAGAACACAAAATTAAAAAACGCGATTTAATAAGAATTTTAGCAATTTAACTTAATCTGCCTTACTTATGAAAACTTTTGGGAGAATTTTTTTTTAATTTTTTTTAAGCTCAGATTAAAAAGCCATATTACACAATCGTCTCAAAATACGATGTAAATTCACCAGTTTTCGGGTTGTACTACGAGTTTTGTTACACCTGTATACATATAAAAATATTACCAACCATTAACCTTGTGAACGCCTAGATATCCATATTCCCTTTGAAACTTGTCGTCTGTGTTGAGATGTCAATTGCAATTTAATATATTATTAGCCCGTAATTAGTAAATTCATTTTTGTCCACAAGTATTTGGACACATTTAAAATGTCATTTATAGAAATATTTTCCAACAATCAGAAACAACTGCGCCCGAAAGTCGAGGAGTAGCTTGTGTTAGCATGAATTTTGCATTATTTCCAATTTATTAAATTAAAAATTAAAAGTGTAGATGTACGATGGTAGATATAGCGTCAGTTCTCTACCTGGGGCCGTTACCCGCCCGGTAGAAAGTGCAGATAACCGGTTCCGAGCGTTTCCCTTTCGTCGCTTCAGTTTCTAGAAGATTCTAGCGCTCTTGACTGACATGTCAGTATAGTGATAGTGATATGACCTGATACTAACGGAACTGTCACACACACCACACCACACCACGTGACTCGCAGCCGCTTCCCATACAAACGTATTCCTCGATTTTCTCCCTGGAATTTAACACTATAGCCATGTTCTTTAACATACCGAGATATCGACTAGACGCGTGTTTGCATCGTCTTATTTTTTTAATGCATCATCGAATAAATTACTTTTTAAAAAAAACTTTTGGCTGTCTGTAAAGTCGGATTACGGACGATAATTTTACATGATAACGTCATAAGAAAACACTGATAAAAAATAGCATACTTTTATGAATTGAATTGAATTATTATTACTGAATTATCATTATTTTGTATAATACAAAGCAGAAGTTAATTGAAAATTACATTTTTTTTCCACAAAATATATCTTTTTTTGTTTGTTTTTTCTTCTTGTGTGCTGCTGCTGTCTCCCTTCTACTCGGACGCATCGGCCGGTGGAGTGGAAGAGAGATAGATGCGTCACAAACCGAACGCTTAGGCCGATCGTGCCTCTCTATCGCTTGTTCCGCGCTCTCGCTTGCACACTCGGCTCAGGCGGAACGTGACAATGAGTCATGCTTTTTCGTGTGTGCAACCGGCGTCGATTTATTATATGTTATCACGTCAATGAGACGATACAAACACGCATCTGGTCGATATCTAAAAAGTGTAAAAAAAAATAATTGCTCTTATGTTAAATTCCAGGGAAAAAATCGAGGAGCACGTTTGTATGGGAAAATGGCCGCAAGTCGCGTGGTGTGATATTTATGCCCTTAAGCAAAGGCAGCCATCTTCAAATAAGCGAAGCAACCTTTAATTTAGGACCGGTTTCTCAAAGTAACACAACGATGTGAAATTTTTTTTCGATTTCGTTTGATTACCCTACGGTGGTAGAAGGTCGATTTTGCTTCATTAATTTTGCTTCATTAATTTGAACTAAGTGACAAAATATGTACAAGTACTTCTAGCAAAACCAGTTTCAGACATTTGAAAAAATTTCAATGCCAGCGAAATGGGTATCAAGTTTAACACAAGTATGTTGGACGTGTGGGAGGGACAAAAACTAAATGGCGGGTAGTGAAAGTTTCGGCTGTATTATATTGCCGTATTCATTTGAATGCAAATACTTAAATAAAGATACCTGATTCTAGTGACAATTTCGGGATCCGGAGTCGAAAGCAGTTTTGAGTATCAACAAGTTACAGTTAGAGTCGGTAGTTGGAGATAGAACATGAATGATGGATTGTGGATTTACGCGAAAGATTCAGTTTAGACTCCAGTGGAATATTTTTATTGAAACGAAATGAATAAGTCCGCCTCATGGCCACGTTCATGTATTATCTAACTAACTAACTAACTAACCATCACGCCATTTCCCAGAAGGTATAGGCAGAGAGGATAGAACGCCACACCACTCTGTCCTGGCATACTTCTCTTGCTTCCTCCACATTCATACATCTTCTCATGCACGCACGTCGATTATTCCGACTTCTTACATGCCCACTTTCAAGCACTTCATGATCATGCCATGTCTTTCTCGGCCTTCCTCGACTTCTACATCCAGGCACAGTTGCATCATATATTTTTTTAGCCGTTCTTCTTTCATCATCCATTCGCTCTACATGACCGAACCAACGTAAGAGACCTTTCTTAATTTTGTCGATAATGCTTATCTCAGCCTTGCATTCTGCTCTGATTTCAACATTAGTGCACCTATCATACATAGTTTTACCACACATTTGCCTGAGAGATCGCATTTCAACTGCATTCAATTTACTTACATCCTTATTTTTCCAACTCCATGCTTCGCTTCCATACATAAGGGTTGGTACTACTATGGGTAAATTACTAATAAAGCTCTATCATTACTATTAAGAGCATACTCCATCATGTGACTCGCGGCCGCTTTCCCATACAAACGCATTCCTCGATTTTCTCCCTGGAGTTCAACATTAGCGACAAAACGATTACCGACCGACAATGACAATAGTTTATGATTTATGATTAATGCTCACTTTTTTCTTTAAAACTTATTTAGGGTTTCTGTTTAGACTTGCTGTAAGGTGGTTAATTATTTGCTAAGTAAAGTGTTTTTTAGTAGTTCATTATGAAATTCTGTCTGCTTTTTTAATTATTTTAATCGTCCATGCGCTTGGTAGCTGCAAGACGAATTGTGATAAAATGCTTACCAGTAGTTCAATTCACTATTAGGCTTGGGTTGGTGGTAAGTTTAATATTGTAATCTAGCCCCAATCAGTAAATTAAAACGTAAAATAATCATTAGAGAATGATATCAGTGGAAAGCAAAAGCTCCAATCGTTCATGCGCTTTGTAGCTGCAAAATGAATTGGAGTTGAGCCCCTATCGGTATCTCATAACTTATCATTAAAATCATGTCGCGACCATACAAATTATTTTTAATTAAATGCGGTAAATAAAATTTTAGCTGTCCATGCGCTTTGTAGCTGCAAGACAAATTGGATTCCAACACTTCATCTACGTATAGGATAAATTTTCTATAGTTTAAATTCTCGTTAGATTCTGCATTCGTAAATGTATTGGGTCTGGAATTAATTAAGTTATATCAATGTACAGCGCCCTTGAGGTGATTTTCCATAAAAATGGCGCTTAAGAAGTTATCCAATTATTATTATTAGAGCAATGACCTTTTCACGCATTTTAGATATAGACCAGATGCGTGTTTGCGTCGTCTTAATTTTTCTAATCATTTATATATCTCCTTTAACGAACAAAAATATTGAAAATATAAGACTATGCAACACGCATCTGATTGATATCTAAAATGTGTGAAAAATTCATTGCTCTAATGTTAAATTCCAGGGAGAAAATCGAGGAAAACGTTTGTATAGGAAGCGACCGCGATTCATGTAATAGACTATGCTGTTAATAATTTGACATAACATCCAATTCAACTGGATGTACATACCTAACTTGACATAACCAATATCTTGGCGATATTTCTGCTAAAAAGCAGTCCATGTTTTATCAATGTTATTTCCCGATCGTGTCCGACCGCGGAGAGAAGATGGACGAATAAAAAGTGGCCCAGATTTCATACCAAATGAGATTCGGAACACTCTTTACATTGTACATACTATATTTAAGAAAAAGTTACACATTTAACATAATAAGCATATTTTTTTTTTTTTTAAATAAAAATTACAAAATAATAATAATAAAAATTAAAAAAAGAAAGTTACATGGTTAACAAAATACAATATTAGGACAAAATACATACATTGTATTATGTTCTTGATATAAGACATAGTGAGATAAAAATTAAAAAAAATAAAAATATATTTTTTTTCTTTTTTTTTTCATTTAAACTGTTATTCTTTTTTTTTGATAAATAAAATATTTTAAAAAAAAAAAAAAAAAAAAAAAAAAAAATTAATTCAAAATACATAATAAAAATATAAAACATAGTACGGGCTAACTTTTAAGCATACATAAATACTCACGAAGATTTATTGACTAGACTCCGTCGCGTCAGTCGCCTTTAGTACTTTGGTCCTGAATATACCCAATGAGTAGCGAAATATATCAATATCGCCATATTATGTTGGAAGATATAGTAATTAATTTTGGAAAAATTGCATGCTTTCTTAACAGACCAGTTACCATTGTGTGAAGTTTGCACTTCGGGGGATACTGTTAGAAAAAAAAAGATAAATACTTGGAAAACATTGACAATAAATTATCACCGATTTGTAGTTAATAATTAGCCAACAAAGAAATATTTTTAAAAAAAATACTTTAAGTAAAAATAAACGGTATTGGCCTCCATATAAAGTTGTATGCAGGGCCGTACCATGGTTTATGAATTGATTTTACTTGATCATGCCATGTCTTTCTCGGCCTTCTTCGACTTCTACATCCAGGCACCGTCGAATCATATATCTTTTTTTAGCCGTTCTTTCATCATTCCATTCGCTCTACATGACCGAACCATCGTAAAAGACCTTTCTTAATTTTGTCGATAATGCTTTTCTCAGCAATGCATTCTGCTCTAATTTCAACATTATGGTTACTCATACTAACTAACTAGCTAACTAACCATCACGCCATTTCCCCGAAGGAGTACGCATAGAGGATAGAACGCCACACCACTCTGTCCTGGCACACTTCTCTTGCTTCCTCCACATTCATACATCTCCTCATGCACGCACGTCGATTATTCCGACTTCTTACATGCCCACTTTTCAAGCACTTGTTTTACTTGATCATGCCATGTCTTTCTCGGCCTTCCTCGACTTCTACATCCAGGCACAGTCGCATCATATATTTTTTTAGCCGTTCTTTTATCATCCATTCGCTCTACATGACCGAACCAACGTAAAAGACCTTTCTTAATTTTGTCGATAATGCTTATCTCAGCCTTGCATTCTGCTCTAATTAACTAAACTAACTAACTAAAATTGTATCTCACTTATTAATTATCCGATTAACAAACGGATTGCACTGATTGTGTTGTGATTTTTTTCTTTATTTTTCTGCATTTACAGAAAATTTCGGATTACAAGCCCATTATTGTTTGGGTAGGGCCCGTTAACCCGCGGTCGCTGAGCCGTAACGAAGCTGACTGGCGTCAGTACCGTTACCGTTACAAACCCGAAGCGAAAGTTACCGTCAACTTGACAGTGCCCTTTAGGTCAGGTTGGCGACCCACTTATTGCGCACGGCTCGCCTCGGCCGAACAGTGAAAGTCGAAGAATGCCCAACAATGCATGGTTTGTATTGTAAAGATTTTGTTTACGGGTGGAGGTGGGATCGATACCTCAGTGTTAGTTTTGCATATTTATTTTTACTTAGTTTCAACGCCCATAGGGCTTTTACATTTAAACAAGGTTAACAGTAACAAGAAACTACTTATTAACTCGATTGACTAATAGCCTCCATCACCTTCAATATATATTTGAGTTAAATTTACTCAATGAGTAGCGAAATATGTCTATATGCTTTGTATGTATAATTGCAAAATCGATATTGAAGAATAGCTCTGGTTATTTACGGTAATAATATATTTATATATAATATATATATTTATACGGTTTATACGGTAAAATACTGCATAAAATATACTCTTTCAACCTTTAATAACAGACGAATTTTACTTTATAATATTAAATTTAAATAATTCTAACCGTTATATCGTCACGGTAACGTCAGATTAAAATCTTCAACAATAATAATATTTTAACTTTGATTAATTCACTAAAAATATGAATACTGATAAGTTCTTATATTGTAACTGTTTGTTTAAAGAATTAAGGTAAATTTTCGAGCGTTTTATTGTAATCGTGTATAATTATTTTACATTGTGCAATTTTCGTATATTTTTACTTGCCAGATAAAAGGTACTTAAGTACCTACTTTAAAATTTTAAAATCCATTTTTTAGGTGCTAAACGTTTTCAGTACTAACTCTCGACGACTTCGATTTAGTGGTTCCTCCAACACAACTTAACTACACCATTTTTTCTTTGAATGAACCCAAAAAACATTGAATTAAAAAAAAAATACTACCAACCTATTCTTATTATTTATCATTACCCATTTTATTAGAAAAAAAGACTTTATTAAGTTAGTTTATATCATATTGGCAGAAAAAGGTTACTTCTTGCATAAAACTGACATTACTTATACGAGCACAAATTAATATTGTTACAGTTTTCAGATTGGAATTTCGCCGGGCGGACGAGCGGTTTATTTGGCATCATTTACAGTTAATTAAGACTAAAATCTCCGCCATTATTTGGGAATATTCCACAAGTTTGACGCCCACGTTGGGTACTGGGTACCTATTAATATTTATGAAATCTGGACTTATTAAGTCCACCGCGGATATGGACCTAACTAGCAGCATGGTGAGTTATCGCCTGAACTACGACGCTGGAATAATAATAGCCGGCGTTGTTTTAAATTTTAACGGATTTCGGACTGTAATTAAAAGCGGTCGGAATTTTCGTAATTACAGTAAATTGGTGACCCATTTAATCATCAAAAATTTTACGAAAATGTTTTATTTGTTTCGATTAAATATCACCATAAGTACTCGTTAAAAAACGCCCAATTTTGAACCATCATATATGTGCATATTTGTATTTTTTTCTATTGATACGCGAAGTGGTTGATCATCCCTGCATTTGTTTGAGTTATGTCCCTGAGGTTATCTTAGCCAGCAATTTTCAGGATTTTCTCCAACTTGTTATTTAATTAACTAACTAACTAACTAACCATCACGCCATTTCCCCGAAGGGGTAGGCAGAGAGGATAGAACGCCACACCACTCTGTACTGCCACACTTCTCTTGCTTCCTCCACATTCATACATGTTCTCATGCACGCACGTCGATTATTCCGACTTACATGCCCACTTTCAAGCACTTGTTTTACTTGATCATAGCCGTTCTTTTATCATCCATTCGCTCTACATGACCGAACCGTTGTAAAAGACCTTTCTTAATTTTGCCGATAATGCTTATCTCAGCCTTGCACTCTGCTCTAATTTCGACATTTGTACACCTATCATACATAGTCTTACCACACATTCGCCTGAGAGATCGCATTTCAACTGCATTCAATCTACTTTCATCCTTCTTTTTCCAACACACGCATACATAAGGGTTGGCACCAGAACTCCATTATGAACTGCCAATTTAGCCTCTTTTGATAAGCACTTATTAGATACGACCGACTTTATTTCATTAGTAAAATAAATAGAGCACTCTGCTGCTAAAAACCTCTCCTAAGATGCAGTGAATAACAACGTTTTCAATGATGACACGTTTTGGATCTCAGATACACAGATTGTTAATTTTCTAATGTGCTCCTAGAAGAATGCGCGGCTGAGATAAGCATTATCGACAACATTAAGAAAGGTCTCATACGATGGTTCGGTCATGTAGAGCGAATATATGATGAAAAAACGTCTTAAAGAATCTATAATGCCATGTTGCTGGGTGTACAAGTCGAGGAAGGCCCAGAAAGACATAGCATAATAAAGTACAAAAAGCGCTTGAAAGTGGGCATGAGAAGATGTATAAATATGGAGGAAGCAAGAGAAGTATGCCAGGACAGAGTGATGTGGCGTTCTATCCTCTCTGCTTACCCCTTCGGAGAAATGGTGTGATGTTTAGTTATTTAGTTAGTTGTATCGAGTATTTATCATAATTTTGCTTAACACATACTACTACTTTCTCTTATCCGCGCCCAATGGTGCATAGGGCACTTTATTGGTAGTTCAAGCGCAGTGTATCTTCATCATCATTTTATTACATGAAGGCAGGATGATCAATCTTACGCTTCAGTACCAGTCCAAGGTATCACACATGAAATATTACAACATGTAAATAAATATTTCATGTTGACCCCTTACGGAAATCGAACCCGCATACATCCTTTTATAACTACCCTTTCAATCTTTTATTAAACCATAGGTATGACAAAAACTTATTATATCATAAATACTTGCATATTTCATTTTTCTGTCAAAAAATATTCGATCGCTCGGCAATAAAAGAGTTTATCGCGGTACTTTGATACTCATGAACTGAACCAGTTTTGCATAATACAACAATAGCAAATTCATGAATACGATAATCGATTTTATATTCAATTGTTGACTTTTGATACTCTTGTACTTTGGCCAAGAAACGCAAAATTTAAGAGGTGAGTACAAATTATTATAAATAAAAGTATCATAGTAATTTATTTTACACGAATTCTCTGAAAAAGTGTGGGCATTCGCACAAACCGGTGCATACGGCACTGCATTGTTACACCAAGTGCAGGGAATTTATATAATTTGTTACATGGAGTCAAGATGATCAGTCTTACGTTACTCACGACCTGAGACAAATTTTCTTTATCTAAGCTCGGCGATACTCAACGAAATATTTCATGTTTTAAAAATCGTTAAAATAACTACCAATTCACCGAAGGGGTAAGCAGAGAGGACAGAACGCTGCACACTTCTTTTGCTTATTTCACATTCATAATTTTTTTCATTCAGGCACGCCGATTATTCCGACATCGCGCCAAGTCTTAACTAACTAACTAACCATCACACCATTTCCCCGAAGGAGTAGGCAGAGAGCATAGAACGCCACACCACTCTGTTACTTTCATACATCTTTTTATGCACTCACGTCGATCATTCCGACTTCTTTACATGCCCACTTTCAAGCACTTGTTTAACTTGATCGTGCCATGTCTCTCTTGGCCTTCCTCGACGTCTACATCCAGGCACCGTCGCGCGTCGCATCATATATTTTTTTAGCTGTTCTTTCATCATCCATTCGCTCTACATGATCGAACCATCGTAAAATACCTTTCTAAATTTGGTCGATAATGCTTATATCAGCTTTGCATTCTTCTCTAATTTCGACATTAGTGTAGGTACCTATCATATATAGCCAAGTCTTCCTCGACCTTTTTAGACTTCTACACATCTTCATCCAGAGACCAGGTACACTTGTATTACCACTTATTTTAGCCGTTTATCTCATCTTTCATTCGCTCCACAAAACAAACTATACAAAAAACAACATTTTAAAAATACATAACCGTAATTTTAAATATAGAAATATCGAGTATCAAAAATATTTTTCAGCAAATTTTTATTTTAATTTTCAGTCTGATAAGGGTTTCAGTTGATTCATATTAGGTGAACATAATATAAAATCAACCCACCGTTAATTTACCAGAGTGCCAGTCTAGCCGGCTATTATTATTCGCATTTAAATCTGGATAGGGTTATAAGAACTTCACAATACGATTTTCTGAGGCTTAAAGGTTAAAAAAGTAAAACCCACTTATCATAAATTAATCATAATTAAATAAAATTCATAACCTTTTCAAATAAAAGTCCCTTTCAATAAGAATCTCAATTACGAAGTAATTGACTAATAAAATATCTAACTTCAATATCAATACATAGATGTCGCTAGTTACGCGCAAGCGAATGTTTTTCAATTCGTAACATATAAGCAAAATCAAAAATGTTACCTGGTGTGGATATGCGCTAATAAGCGGAATGGGAAATGTTGTAGTGAGTCAAGTGGCCACTTAACCCAGACAATGACAGGTCGTAAGCCCTGAAAACGCTTGAATACCCATATTCCTGAATTTGAAAAAAATTTCACTTCATCGCTGTAGAGATATAAAAATCAAATATATATACCTACTCCCGTCATGGGATAATTACAGATTTGTGTACAAGTATTTGAACATACTCAAAATGTTGTAATATGAAAACCACATTTATATTCAAAGCATTTACTTTGTAATGAAACATATTAATATTTTGTTATTAATAATTAGTGTATACTTATTAAGTATATGCTTTTATTAAGGAAGTATTTCCATCACCGACTCTTCTACTACTATATACGACTACTTTCCGTTATCCGCACCCAATGGTGCATAGGGCACTGAATTGAAATGAAATAAAAATCAAAGAAGGAAAAAAGAAATAAAAAAATCAATTTATTGAAATTTGAATATTTAAGTACTTATATATCATAAGAACTCAAATGTTTCCATTACATTATAAAAAGCAATATAATTAGGTACTTATAGTGAATGTTTGCACTATCCTCTTAATATAAAATAAATACAATTATTTGTATGGATACAGCTTATCAGTGGATTTACAAAATGGCGTGATAAAAACTTTGATAAAACTTATCAAAAATAATGATTATTCATACCGTTTCTTGCTATTATTATTTTATTTATCTATATGTATAACAATTTAAATCAATTTTAACCAGGTTCTGATCTTATGGTAGATTCGAGGACTCTGGATTCGAATCTCGAGGTTCGAATCCCACTACTGCACAACTTGTTTCTTGCTTTCTGGCACAGTTTTTTCCGACTATTTGAAAGCAGCCCCAAAATTTGAGAACAACATTAAAACTCAAATAATGCTTCTTTCAAAAAATAAAATAAAAATAAAATAAAAAATACATTTTCGTAATACAGCAAAAAAGACTGATAAAATATTTAAAAGGCTAGATTTCAACCAATCCTGCAGCTACCAAGCGCATGGAGCGGTTGGAGACTTGACAGCCCAATTTACATGTAATTTCACAAACTAGTATATTGTGTTGCATAAAATTAATTAACTTCATAACTTTTGCTATAGTGCCCACCCCCCCTCATTTTTCTTGAAATTATCAATTAACGTACCCCTAGTTTTATATAAAATTTTTCTCCTTAATCTTTACTTTACTTTCCCTTCAATATTTTTCTAAACAGGAAACTTTACTGGTCTATTCACTAATATTACTATCATCGCAAATGTTACTATTTTAATGTACTGTTTGTTTCCTAAATAAATGAAAAAAAAATTAAAAAATGTGTGTTTATTTTGTGGAATCCATATGCTCCACTTAGGGAGCGGATATGGTATGATGATGATGATGATCATTATAGGTAGGTACTCGAAATAAATATATTAAAATATAATATGAATGACACGAATATTGCCAAATAACGCTTTGTACTATTTTGAATACGCGACTAAGCATAATTATGGAATTTCGCAATAATTCTTGAAATGAACATTAAGCGTTTTGAAATCATTTCGCGCCTCGTCATCGGAGCAATTATTAAAACCATCGCATTGTAAGAATTACTCCGTAAGCTAAATTGCCAGATGATTTATTTTTTTATAAACTAATTAAAAATAAAATACAATTCTACATTAAATCTATGAAAGCACGGCCCTTTTCTACTGTTTCAAAGACTATTGAGTCTTTTTTCAATCCAGCACAACTCTTGATGACTTTTTAAAGCTAATACGCGAAATTTAATAGATTCAGTTTTAACTGGAAGCAAGCGAAAGAAAAGAAGGTAATGTACGCGACCAAATTATTTCTAAGTCTCGGCTGTAAGATTGTCATAAACACATTCACCCCAACCTGCTCAAGGAGCTGGCCCAAATTTACAGTGGTAGGGATATTAGTAATTCTACCCCCTTTTTTCGTCGTTAGTTACAACTACCTCCCGCCCAACCGCAGTCTCCCTCCAACCACGCCCAGAGAAGACGCTGCAGTAACCCCGGCTGAGTCCTGAGTCCGAAGGAAGGAGAGGGTTTAAAGGACTACGAGGATGGGAGATCATCACCATCATACCATATCCGCTCCCTATGTGGAGCATATGGAATCCACAAACTGCCTCCAGGCCAAGCGATCGGCCGCCAGCACCCGTGCATCCTCCCAAGTCAAGTCCACGTCCCGCGGCTCTGACGTAAACTGCCGACGAAGTGTCAACAATGGACGACCAGGACAATGTCTTAATTAGTCGGAGATTAACTGAGAATAGTATGTTACAGCTCACACCAACCGAACCGCCAAAAAAAACGTTCCTGTTAAAGAAACATGTTTCTATCTCTACGTAGAGAATATTTTGAACAAAATTAATAGATAGATGAACTAAAAGATTAACAAAATACTCTGAAAGGTAAGTGGCTACCTACTCTTAAAAAAAATATAGGTTGGAAGAAGAAAATCTACCCTGAAAAATGAAACCTTCATTCTAAAAATTCAGAAAAATTAATTTGCATTATTTATTCTTACTCCAGAAAATCCAAGTGAAATATGAGCTTTTATTTTTGAAATATTGCAATTTAATCCGAATTTCATCATAAAACACTTTTTTTTTCAATGTGATTAGAACTACCTTTTCGGAAAATTTAGTATACTGCCCTTCAATAAACTTAATCCCTTTGTGTGAACTAATAATTATAAAGCCTAATTCGTAACTCGAAAACAGGGTACTTTTAATTTAAAAAAGTTTTGAATTGATAAGGTATAGCCAGACTGAAAAGAGATAAGTAAAGAGTCTAATTTCATAATTTCAGTTTCACAAATATTTTCTAAAACTATCCACGGCGGAGCTATATAGATATTGTTATTTATTTACTGATACAAGAATAAATAACACAATCTTATTTTGAAACCTTGCATAACTTCTTCAGCGACTGCGCAAAACACTTCATACCATAATATATATAAACCAAAAGTATAAATGAAAATATTATTGTACTTACATGCCCATTTCCCAAGTTGTTTGAACCAACTTTTTCCAATCCAGTGGTACGTCATGTTAGCGAAACGGCAGCGTACGAACTACTGATAAGGACAGATTTAACAGAATAATTAGCTGA